>PVIA01004536.1:72573-137502 GCA_004024845.1 Tonatia bakeri
CTTTCCATTCTACCCCTTTCTATTCCATTCCACTGCATTCATTCTACTTAATTCCATTCCATTTCAGTCATTTCCATCCCACTTTACTTCATCCCATTCCATTCCTTGTGACTCACTTTAATGACATTTTCCTGTTCTAGGAGAGAAAACATATATTATTTAATAGTGAAGAATTGTAGAATATCAAATTTGCTTGGCTTTAATTGTAACTGCAGAAGTAATCATGTTTCACAAAAACATAAAAATATATAAAAAGGGGAAAGATTCAGTTAATCCACCATCCCTTTAGTTGGTGTGATAGACAAAATGTGGTCATAATTTTTTTTTTTCTGGTTACAAGGAAGACCACCCTACCCAGTACTTCATTGCAAGTAAGTGCCACCATGAGACTAGACCCAGCCGCTTGGTTGTGGGCAGTAGGTATGTGTGTCACTTCTGAGACAAAGCTTGGGAGAGTAGGTCTAAGATCTGTATGCACTCTCCTCTTTTGCCACAGTGCATCTGAAGTCCTATGCTGAGATGCAGGAATCTCCATTAGCCTGGGTCCTTGAGTAACCACGGAGAACAGGACCTGCCTTATGCTCAGGTTCTATCCTAGACATGCAGCACATGTGAGAAATAACCACCTGCTATATTAAGTCACTGAGGATTGGGAGTTAGTGTGCTATCATAGTATATAGTCTATCTACTTGAACTTTAGAAAATGGCTATAAGATAGAAATATTTTAAAGCTGGGTTTAAGTCAGGACTCCCATTTTATACCAGTTTTTGGATGAAACCTAAGTCACTTAACTGCTTTGATAACAGATATAGCTGAAATTTATTAAGCTCATCTGTGTGCTAAGCACTGCACATAGGGTTTTGCAGAAATCAACTCATCTAATCCTCCCAGATACTCCCTCATGTAGGTAGACACATCACTTGGTGGATGTAGAACTAGGCATGATACAAGATGCAAAACCAGGCAGTGGAAATGCTGGGCTTCAGCCAGGTCTGACTGATGCCTGTGACTGGATTTTGCTCACCTCTAAAGTGGACTTGATTAAAATATCTACCTCACTGTGCAGTTTTAGGATTCTATGTGCAGCCTATGTGACAGGAGCCCTGGATGCCTCATAGGTAAGGTGATTCGTTATTTGGGTTTTGCCAGCACTTGTTGGAGAAACCTTGAGAGTGTTTCCTCTTGGGTTGTCATTGGAACCTCATTTACCAGCTTTGAAATCCCTGACTTGTTTTCTTTTTTCCCCAAGTGGTAAATGTTCATCATTATGTTTGTCTCCTATTCGAGTTGACCCACTCTCTATCGTGACATTTGGCTTCATCCTTCAGCTGCTCTCCCTCTCTTCTTTATGGTTCCATGTTGCTGTGAGCAGAATTCATTTTTCAAAAGACAGATGGCGGCAACCCTGTTCTCTCTAAATAAAAAAGCAAAACAGCTGTTAAGGTGCAAACAGAGTCGCGGCCAGCAAATCGTATCTGCTTCAAGTGTTGGCAAAGTTTCCCTTTAGGGAAGAGGAGCAATCTAAACAAAACGTGCAGTCTTGCTGGGCTCTGCCAGGGCCCAAGTATAGACTGATGGCAAATAATGGAAATTTATAGCATACTATAGATACAGCACCTTTCTATCTTGCCTGGTGCATATTTAAATGCAGTGCTAACGGAGCTGAAATGTATTGCTCTCTAATAACGATAAAATGCCACCGGAGAATGAGATAAATCTTGGCCCCAAATCTTAGCATGCAATGCACACACTCTCATGCACACACATGCTTGTAAAATACAGCCAGATACTGCTAACTCAGGAGTTTGAGTTCAGAGGAAGCCAACAGAACAGAGAAAGTAAAGGAAGTGTTTTATAGAGGACGACAAATTGTTGTTTTCATGAGGCTGGGGTCAAGGTACATTGTGGCCTCGGGTTGAAATGAGTGTCGCTTTGTCTCACGGCTGATATATACTTGACCTTGGCTGAGAAAGCTTTTTCTTCTCTGGATTCTCAATAGCTTCTCTTCACCTTTTCACAGCCTTGCGACAGGCCAGCTTCCAAACAAATACTGATGAATTGTAACCCTCTGGGAGAAGAACATTGTCTTTCTTTTTATTTTTTTAATGTGGTCTATCTATTTATCTATTATCTATCTAATATCTATCTATCATTTGTTTACCAACCTGTCTATTATCTGTCTATCTACTCATCTATCTACCTATCCATCTAGAATTTGAAGTCTCAGAGGCTTTGTAAGGAGATCTTAAGACAGAAAATAAATTTTCCAAGAGGCTGTGTTTGCAAACTGCATGTGATGTGTGAGTTAGGTGTGCATACCTTATTTTTAGGCACACTGAGTATTCAGAGAATGAAATTTTGCCAAGTACTGACCAGGAGGTCTTCACTGACATACAGAAGCAGGCCCTGCTAGCTCCTCCAGCAGCCTTCATGGACACCCACCCATCCCTCTGACCACTTAGGATTTATGAAGTGAGGCCCATTTGGAAATCTGCCTGAGCCCCTTGCTGAACTTCCATAAGCCATACCTTGGTGGATTATTCTAAATCAGCATCAAGAAGGGAGGTTCTCTCTACTGACCTTCTTTCTAGATGTTTCCTCAGCTACTCCTTATGCAAGGGGATTCTGAACATTTCCAGCAAGGTATCTACCGTCAGTGAGAAGCCCAAACCTCAGGGATTGCTTTGTCATCCCCACTGAGTTATTATTATTTTTTCTTTTTAGATGCTTCTTTGAACATGACTGTGAGTGTGCATGGTCACGTGTGTGTGTGTGTGTGTAGGCATTCACACATGCCATCTTAACTGATCCTGCTTTGGAACTATGGCCAGTGTCTATAAATTAAAACCTGCTCAAGTCCAGAAGTAGAAAGAATGTTCCTGGTTTCTTAGGATTTTACAAATGTCTCTGGTGGGGGCTAAGGGAATATGGGTATAGAAGGGTGTGAAGACTAAGAGGGGATGATACTTGTTAAACTTGAAAACCAACCTATTCTCTTATTGTGGAGTATTCCTGGAATTTCTTAGTACATCTGGTATTATTTTTTATGAAACCATTGTAACGAACTCTTTCCTCTTCCCTTACATTCATTTCCTTTCTCTATTCTGCAGAAAGCTATGAAATAGGATAATTTGGTGCATTTACCTCATTCAGGTTTAATTATATTGTGGCTCAAGAGAAAAAACAGGTAGATTGGGAGATGTTGATACTTGGGATGCAAAGAGACCTAAGTTTTCACACAAAATGAACTCTTTGGAGGTGAAGCTTTTAACCGTGTTTTGTGGACTTCATGAAAGTGTGTGTGTGAGAGAGAGAGAAAGAGGGAGAAATCGAGAAAACTCATGCTATTGGGTTTTATTTGTTTCTTTCTTTTTTTGGAGAGATTTCATAGCTTTAGTGAGGCTCTTAAAAGCCCCCTTGTTTTCACTCTACCTACATTCCTCTTGCCCCTGTGATGTTCGATCACTTTACAGTTGGAATGACAAGATCCCAGCTATGATGCTTGGCTAACTCACTTCTGGGAAGGGTGTGACTTTGGCCAGAGAAAAGTAGAGCAAATGGATCTTATTCAAAGAAGGGATGCACCTTTCAGGTGTACTAAGTGTATTAGTATTTGTTATTATACATATAACATAAAGTTGCCATTTTAAATTGTGCACTTCCCTTACATTATCATATTTTTTATCTTTTTAAAAGATTTTATTTATTTATTTTTAGAGAGAGGAAGGGAGGGAGAGAGGAGAGACACATCAATGTGTGGTTGCCTCTTGAGTGCCTCCTACTGGGGACCTGGCCTGCAACCCAGGCACATGCCCTGACTGGGAATTGAACTGGTGACCCTTTGATTTGCAGGCCAGCACTCAATTCACTGATCCATACCAGCAAGGGCTTATTTTTAAAAAAACTTTAAAAAATAGGTGTAAGGAAAGTGTGACAATTTAAGTTACATCTTGTGGGTAGGTAGTGACAAAAATGGGGTTCAAACTCAGATCTTTCAAATTCCAAAGCCTGTGGCAAAGAGGGTGTGGGGCTGTTCTCAGAAGCCATGGTGTCCACACACTTCATCACCAGAACAGTCCTGTGATTTAGAAGAGAACTCCCTGGGGCCTGGGCTGTGCACATGGTTCTGTGATTGTGGGAATAAGAAGGAAGATTCTTGGGTGGTGGGTGGAAGGATAGACTGAGGCAGCAGGTGGTGTGAGGTTCTCTCCCCTGCTGCTCTGCCAGGCAAAGGAAGCCTGGGAAGGACCTTACACCTTGCTCAGCTGCTAGGGGGCACCCAGGAGCCCAAGATGATTCTTCCCCTACCCAGGGGAACCTCCAAGAGGTGACTGAACTCCAAGCTGGCAAAGTCCCTTGGTACTAATGGGAACCCTCCCTGCAGAGTTGAGCAGGTTGGTGACAGTGCAGTGTTCTTCAGAAGACCTGAATGTTTTGGGAGGGATCTGGAGACTTTCTAGGATCCATCTTGTAGCCACACCTGAGTTTGATCCTTTCACTTTAAGGTGCATTTTCATTTGTTTATTTGTACCAGCTGGGCTAAGTATGCACCACAGTATTTACTAAGCCCCCTGTAAATAATAATAACACTAATATAAAATAATAATAGCACCTTTGATTTACTGAACACTTACTATATACCAGATACAAGAATATATATATACACATATATATACATATATACATTTTCTAATTCTTGAAGGTAGATATTATCATTATCTAGCATTTTTAGAGATGAGCAAACAGAGGCCAGAGAGATGAATTCCTACTCTTAGAAGCGGTACAAACAGCCCTCAAACTCACGTTTGCCCACCCTGAGAGGTTGTTCTTGCCTACCATGCCACCCCTCTCTCGTTGACCTTATGAGACTGAACTGAAACATTACACTTCTTTTTCTTTCTCCGTAGCCCAGATGCCCCAAGAGGGCAGAAACTATGTCTTACCCATTATAACCTTAGTGAAGTCCCTAGGTAGGAAATTCCACTAATACCTACTGAGCATTTGTTATGAGCTTGGCTATAGTACAATCCAAATGTACAGGGCCTGTGCTCCCATAGAACGTCTAGCAGAAGAAAACAGAAAAGAAAAAATGGTTCAATAAGCAAAATGAGAAAAATGAATACTCAATGAATCTTTATTATGTGCTAAACACTTTCTTAATGCTCTTTGCATGTGAGCTTATTTAACCCACGAGATGGAGACTGTTCTTTTCATCCCTATTTTACGTCCAAAGACACTGAAGGGTAGAGAAGTTGAGCAACTGGCACCAAAATTCACACAGCTAGAAAACTGCAGAACTGGGGCTTGAACCCCATCCTCTGAATCTTGAGTCTTCACTCTGTCATTAAACAAATACAGCCAGGACAGAGGCATGATGGACAAAGAGGTTCTAGCAAGAGGTGGTACTTTATCTGAGCCATGGAAAATAAGAAGAGATCTCATTCAAAGAATAAAGGTAAGAGAATTCTAATCAGAGACCAGCCTGTGCAAGGACATTGGGGTAGGAAAGATGTTGGCTAGTTCAAAGAAAAGAGTATGTACAATAAGAAACTGCAGAAAGAAGGGGCTAATGACCCTCAATAAATGAATAAGAGATTATTGGTTCACAACATGAAGACCTCTTAGTGCTAAAAGAATGGGGATCTATTCTCTATATTTTCATACATATTCTTTGGAAGATATGTTTTTATGTTTTCTTTCGTGCAAATGCAGATTTGAGGCAACCCAAATAGAACCCCTCCAATTATGTATTTATCTCTTTTCTCCTATATTATAGATAGGTGTTACCTGCTCTACAATCACACTTGTATCTATAGTACACGAAACAGGCATCACTTATTGATCACTATACACTATTCTTTTCTATGTAGCTCAGATAGAACCTCTGAATCCTTCACAACACAATGTCAGAGGCTGCCGTTTTGAATAATCCAGAGATGAAATTTGTTATCCCTCTGTGTTTCCTGCAAGAGCTAAGCTACAGAATTTAGAAAGAGAGTTGACAATATTGAAGACTTTCTGCTTCTGATACCTGTGGCAGGATATCCACCACCATCCCCAAGCATGTTTTGATCAGGAGCCACTTAGGTGTCTGTATCTTCATGATAATATCTTGGAAAAGGCTTTAGGAAGATCATAAAACCAGGGATTTCCTACAGCAGACTATGGTGTGGCTTGTTAAGAATGTGCCCCTAATGCATGTTAATGACATGCTTTATAATATCTTATTAAAGATTGTAAGAACATCTAATACTCATTTAATAAATATTAATGAAGCATTTACAAATTGCACCTTAATTTACAGCATTGGTGTTCATTTTCTGCCCTGGACTATAACACATGGGGGGATGGTGACTCTGACAGAGATTGTCAGTCTAGTTCCGTGACATTGTGTCACCCTGGTACCATAAGTGATTTTTAAAAATAATAATTCTTAGAGTACAGTTTAGTGCAATGAAGCTTGATACCCAAAGCAGTTTTAGCAATTATTATTCTGTTTGGAGAACATTAAAACATAATCTACCATGAATTTATAATCCATAGCTTCTCTCCCATGCACTTAAAAAATAATAATAGGCAATAATTATAGGCTCTCATAAAAAAATTTCTGTAGATGCTGGAAGATGCCTCCTCACCCTATAAAGACCAGGGCAGGCAGCGGACTGATTTCAGGGGCTGGTAACTGTAGGGTGTCCACTTGCTGCCACCATGCTTCCTTGATATTCAGGGCGGCGGCGTGCTTCTTCTGTGCACTTAGATATGAGTGGAGGAGCCCCGAGCACCGATTCCACAGCATCCTGTCTGATCCATGAAAAACATTGTTATGCTCTTTAGAACACAGTTTCAAAGTTGTATTCTGAGCTGACCACTGCAATTCTCTTTGGACTCTGTCTTTAGCCAAGATGGTTTTCACACTAGGCTTGAAGTCACACCCCACAGAAAGCCAAAGGGCCCCTGGAAGTCGTCCTGCCCACCTTTTCACTTTATGAAGGAGGACACTGAGGCTCAGGGAGGTGACAGGACATTCTGAGGCCATACAGTGAGTAGCAGAGGTGGAACCAGATTCCAGCCAATTAGAGTTGCAGAGGAATGCTCCTCGTGCTCACAGTTGAGAAGAAGAGGCATGCATTGGGAGATCTTGGATAGATGGCGGTGCTTCCGCATTAGAGGTCCTGGGAAATGCTTGGCGTCAGGGCCAGGGCCTCTGCCTGTCCCACAGACATCCCAGCTGGACAGAATCCCCGTGTGTCCAAGGAATCCTCCGTACCAAGAAGGGATGGCCAGCAGATGGCGCTGCAGGGATTGAAACCGGAGCCGATGCTTTCTCAGCAGCCCGAGGCTAGGCTGGGCTAGGCTGGAATCTACAAATACCCGCCAAGGGGAACTGTTTGGAAAGAAAGATCGGGTTTCACCCTGCACTGCAGGGACTTCTGAACTCCAGCACCTTTGTGGGGAGTTCAGCCTTGCTTGGGGGAGACAGCTAGGTCGAGGGCTAACTGGCGCAGGCACTAGTGGGTCTGGGGACCCGTCCTGGACCACGACGTAGAGCAACAAGAGAAGGAATCAGCTGTGTGCAGACTGGGAAGCTTGCAATTTCAGCAGGACGCAGCCAAAGCTGAGGGTGCAAATGTCGGCAAGTGTCCCTCTGCATTGGGTTTCCCTAAAAGACAACTTCTGGAGATCACTCTGAAGACTATTAAGACCCTCCTTCCTGGGGAGGCAAAAGGCCAGCATTTGTGAAGATGGCTTTTCTCCTCCCTCCTCCCCTCCCCCGGGACTCCCAGCCCTGCTAATTCATATCAGGTCATGTTTAATGTGTTTTAATTAAAAATGTAATTTCTGTGCCCATGACAAAATGCTTTTAAAAAGAGTTTGATTTACATTACTTTTCAAACTTGCAGAATTAAATGAATAAAGCACAGCTCAGGGCAGTCCTTATATTTCCAAGTATTTTGACTCTTTTACAGCCCTTTTGGGATCTTCCCCACATCCCTAAAATTCCTCCCTTCCCCTAGTCTCTCCTATATCCTCCTCTCTTCCTTCTTCCCTCTCTCTCTCTCTCTCTCTCTCTCTCTCTCTCTCATACACACACACCTCACAGCTGCACTTACCTGGCTTCTCCCCCTCCCCCTTCCCCTCCAGCTGCAGCATTTGTGCAGAGAGCTGCAAGGAGGGAGGGAGGAAAGGCCTGATCTCCTGACAAGGGTAGGCTGGGCTTTCAAACAGAAGTACTCTCTCTGTACTTCTCATGTGGGAGTGGCCTCCCAACTCTACCTGCCCTTCTGTTCTCAAGCCCCAGCTTCCTGTTGTCAGGGGCCACTGTGCCACCTTTAAATTAAATTTAGAGGAAGTTTACACGTGGCACCTGCTGTTCTGGACATTAATATCTGCTCTCTGTGTCATCTAGAAAGATTTGCCCAGAGCAGCTTTTGCTTTGCCTGGTGGCACAGGGGCTGCCAGGTCAGCTGCTGGCCCTTGTCTGAAGGAGGCATCATCTCCCTGGAGTCTGAGCTAAGCCCCCTCAGAGGCAGAGTTCTAACTGCCCTGCAGCCTGGGCCCTCATGTCCTCTGTTGTTTCCTGGCAGAGGACACTTGCTGAGAAAGGCAAGTGGTTGGGGCACTGCCCCCAAGTCCTCGCTCCTGAATGCCCTTTGTACCACAGAGCTCAAAACAATCTGCCTTTCTTAAAAGACTGAGTATTTCCTGAGGGCAGGAGCCTTGTCTTATTTAACTTCCTGGAACACAACAGACACTCGTAAGTATTTATTCAATTAATAAACAAGGAAATGAATGGTGAGGATGAATCATCACTCTTGATAAGTTCATTACATCTATTTTATTTAATAAGTATTATATAATACTGTTCCTGTGCCACAAAATGCAAAAAGTGCTGTTTAGATATAAACTTACATGAACCTAATACAAACCCTGTAAATTAGACAGCATTAGTATCTCCCACCTCCACCCCCAACTTTTTTTTCCCAGGTGGGATTAGTAGAGACAGAGACTGGCCAAGTAACTTGCCCAAAGTCAGGCAACTAGCAGGAGCAGAGTCAAGACTCAGACCTAGGCAGTCTGGATCCAGAGTTTTTCCTCTAAATTTCTCCACTAGACTCCCCCTTATCCTTAGTCTTATTTGCCTCTGACCAAGACTAATGTACTTAGATAAACCCACCAGGGGAACAAACCTGCAGAGAATTTAATCCCCTAAAGCCTACCTTTCAGAATTTGACTTTCAAAAGATGTGGCAAAGAAGGTGTCCAGATAGAAGAACAGTCAAGTTATTTATTTTCACAAGGAAAACTGATGTTTCTTTCCCTTCAACTCTGTAACATATAAACTGAATTTTTTTTGTTGTTAAAGAAGCTGAAAAACAAAAAAAAAAAAAAGAAAGAAAGGGAAGGAATAAAGGAAAGGAAGAATGAAAAAGAGAAAGACAAAAGGAAGGAATGAAGGAAGGAAGGAAGGAAGGAAGGAAGGAAGGAAGGAAGGAAAGTAGGAAGCTTTATTTAATTCCCAGCACAGAAACGCTGTTTTGCAACCCTGAGAAACGTGGTTTCTCATTGCCTGTTGCTTGGCACGGTTTCACTGCCTAGAAGCCTGCAGAAATATTGGAAGTCAAGATCCAATATAATAATTGGCTTACAGATTTGAAGAAGGATAGACAGACTTTTCCATTTCCAAGATTCATTAGTCCAGTTCTCCCTCTAATAGACAGGGCTGGCTCTGTGTGTAAGCCATTTTCTAATCAAATTGGCACACTGTCTAAGCTCTGACTGGGTGTAAATGGATTGCTGGAAAATTGCTCTACCTCAGTGTAGGGCTAGAGTTGGATGGGGTGGAATTTTTTTTTCACTAATGCTTGATCATCTGAGCTTTTCATTCTGTTGCAATAAGGAGCCTCCACCTTTTAAAATATTCAATGAAACATCATTGTGGCTTCTAGTAGTACAATACTTTAAAAAGTTGTTTGTACGCTCTTGCATTTCTTTTAAAATGTGAACCAGCTCTGAATTATCATAGGATGTGAGAAACCTAGAAAATCTAATAGGAGTGTGGAGCATGGAGGCATGAATGATGGAACCTTTGGAATAGTCAAAAGCTTGTCATCAACAAAGAAAGTGACATGGCAGAGGCTAAGAGAGGGTGCTAGCATAAGTTCTATGCTTTAGCTGTGTTTTTTTAGCTGTGAGGCTTGGTTTCCTCATCTACAGGTTTAAATGACCACCTGAAGAAGCTTACAGTTTGGAAGCCCAATTTTTAAATGAACTTAACTAAGTGTTGCTAATCATGCCGAGGTAAAAACAGACAAGTCCAGAAACAAAACCTGATCAGAGAGAACCAGAAAGGTATAGGCAGGCTGTTTGGGGATGACAGCGTAGAGTTGACGCATTGTGTAGAAGAAGCGGAACTCTCCATTGGTTCCTTTACTGTTGTCTTCTCTGTCAAGAAAAGTCCTCTTCTTTCAGGACGAAATAAAAGATGGTAGGGGTGATGGGGTCAGTATTGGTGGAACAATCTTAGGAGAGTGTTAGCTATAAATAAGCATAAGTATTTTACCTACAAAATACCCTAAGACAATAAAATAATTTGGACACGAGATCATTAAATATTATTGAGAATGTGTGGAAAATGCAAAGGGGTATGAGACTGGAAATGGAGAAATATCAGATATCCTTGAAGTTTTAAAGCAGATGGAAGAAAGCTGGTGGGCCCTGGAAACTGCAGGAGGAAGCATCACACATAAATCTTCCCCCCAGTCTGGGGGATGTTGTAAGAAGCATGGTCTGCAGGTTTATTGAAGAAACATGATAACTAGATCAATATGTCGATTTGTTAGGATCATCTGGACTCAGCACATGTCATTTCTTCTCATTGGAATGGTAGGTTTGGAAAATATGACAGACACACTATATGTGAATTTCAAGGACACTTTTACTGGACACGTGAGTGATCCCTTTGAGGCAATGTGGAGAACAATGGGATAGATATTCATTAAATATTTAGAAAATTAGGTGGAAAAGTAATGTTATCAATAGATTGGAGCCAAAGAGTTATGATGAGCAAAGTGGTCCATAATGCCTTGTGGTTTGGATTTGAGTGACTCCAGTGAGCTTTGGTCTCAAGGCCTCCCTGGAGGAACCTTGTATAGATGTCCAGATGAAGGTAGAGAGGTCTGCTCTTTGGTTATGGGTATAGTATGATGTGGAGGGCCTATGTTCATTGAGGTCATGAATTTCACACCTATTTTATAGAAGAGAAAATGAGGCATAGGAAGTGTATTCATTTCCTAGGGCTTTCATAACAAATCATCATGATCTCATTGGCTTAAAATAATAGAAATGTGCCCTGGCTGGTGTAGCTCAGTGGATTGAGCATGGGCCTGCGAACCAAAGGGTTGCCAGTTTGATTCCCAGTCAGGACACATGCCTGGGTTGTGGGCCACATCCCCAGTTGGGGATATGTGAGGGGCAACCACACATTGATATTTCTCTCCCTCTCTTTCTTCTTCCCTTTCCTTCTCTATAAATAAATAAATAAAATCTTTTAAAAAGTAGAAATGTATTCTCTTATAGTTCTGGAGGCCAGAAGTTCAAAATCAAGGTGTCTGGCCATGTTCTCTTCAGGGGCTCTAAGGAAGGATCCCTCCTTGCCTCTTGAACCTCTGGTAGTTGCCCATATTCCTTGGCTCATGACCACATCACTTCCTCTCTGTCTTTGCTGTCACATGGCCTTCTTCCCTGTGTGTCTGTGTGTGTCTTTTTTCTGTCTCATATGTGGACACTCACATTGAATCTAGGGCCCACTATCATTTCCTCTGTATCTTTACCTTAATTACATCTGCAAAGGCCCTATTCCAAATAAGGTCACATTCTAAAGTTCCAGGTGGACATGAATTTGTGGGGAACGCCATTCAACACACTGCAGGAAGTTTGGGGGTATATTTAAAGTCTAGTGATTGATTAAGCATCAGATTTAGGAATTGAACTCACCTCTGTCTGATTTCACACTCCACATTTCCCCTTTTTATCTTAGAGGAAATGACCAAGTTAGGGAAAGGGCCCAGATCCTTGCCCTTTAAGGAAATGTGGGAATTCTGGAAAAGAAAATACCTAAGGAAGGGGATGATGGGGATGGAGCGTGTCCCAGAAAGAGATGCTGTTTGGTGGGCTCATCTGGTCTTGGTGGGGGGCTCACATGGTCTGTGGTCTCTCCCAGAGCAGTAGCCAGGGTGGTGCCATGGACGGGAAAGTGGGTAGAGAGGAAGTGACTGGCAGGTGTGCTGCAAGAACGGGGCTACAACTTTGCAGGCAGAGATGCAGGAAGACCCAGTGGTTAGGAAGTGGACTCTAAGCCTCACTACCTGGCCTCAAATCCCTGTTGTCATTTACTTGCCATGTCAGCTGTGGCAGGTTGCTTAACCTCTCAGAGCCACAAACGAGGGATAAAAATAATATCAGACTCATCAGGCATAGGAGATGATTCATTGTGATGAGATAATGCATGGAATGCTTTTAGTTCAGTGCTTCTCACAAAGGCAGCACTTAATGAATGCTGGATATTCCGATTACTTAAAGACTGCTTTTCTGTGCTCTGAAACACCATCCCTTGTTTTTCCTGATGCCCGGAGAACACAGTCTGTGTCCTGTCTGGCTGTGGTGGTCCCTGTGTGCCTGCCTGACACCCATGGAACCCCACCATCCCATTGGAGGTGACCTGCAATTCATCTCATCCTCATTAGTGTAATTACAGAGGCTTTCCTCTTCCAGCAGCCCTGCCTGTGGCTGCTAAGAAGGTTTCAGCCAAGTTGACCGGACAGGCGTCCTCATTATTTAAGGCACTCATTATTGAGGTTACCATGGCGTCCCAGCTCTGCTCAAGTCCAGGGAAGGAAACTGAATGTCCTTTGCATGCACTTTGGTGCTCTGGAGGCTGCCAGCAAGCTCTGACAGCCAGTGTCTCCTCCTCTAGTGCCACTTACAATTGGAAGGTTTTACTATTTTTTAATCAATGTTATTTTAAAAAGTGAAAGATTAAAACACAGAGTCAAGGGCAAATTATAAATTGGCTAGCTCCCGATTGGGACCATCTACCCATCTAGAGCTTATTTAAAACTATTAGTCCTGCTGGAGGGACATTATTTCTTACTTACTCCTGCCCAAGCTCTCTGAATCCTCAGTGGAATCAGAGATGCTATTCTCTAATAATCCCCAAGCACAAATTGTTCATTGTTAAATTGGACTATCCTTGAATTTCACAGCCATTTTTTGGGGTAATGACAGATTTTTCTTTCACCCTTTCTGAGGGACCCCTGCCCACCCACCCAATACTTGGGTCTGCTTGAACTGAAAATGCTTCTGATGCCTCCAGGTGTACAGCACAAGACCCTGCACCAAACCTTTTTTGGCCTGCAAATTCTCCCTTGCTATGGCTGACAGTGTGTCCCTACCTTTGGGGAAAGAAGCTCTTCTTGGATATTGGGAGACTTGCTTCAACTGAAAGATAATGTGAATCAACAGGAACCATTTGAAATGGCCAGAATTCAGTTCATCAGAGAGTATGCACCCCTATGGTGTACAGGTTATACACTGACTGCCCTTGTGTTCAGAAGGTGAGAAAACAAAACCTGCCCTTTCCTCCTGTCTTGGTGAGAAGCCTCTGTAAAGGGAGCTAGCAAGTTCTAATAGCATGGTAACTCTGTTGAACTCAAGACTTACAGCAAAATGACCCTCACCCTTGCTTTACCCTGCAAACCTGAAAACAATGGGAAATGAAATGTTAACTTTCTTTAAGTCAACTTTAACATGAAGACACAGCATGACACAGAATAGCTCCATATGGAAGGAATTAACATAATTATAGAGAAAAAAGCAGATGAAGAAGGGAGGTTAGGATGAGGCTTGGGGAAGTATAGACCAATAGAAAGGCATTGTGTTGTTAATGAGGCCTCTCTATTGCAAAGATAAGATGGGATGGCCAGGGAAGTAGGGGGAGACACAGTGGATGAGGAAGCTCTGATTTTGGGTAGGTCTGGATTTGAGTCCTGGCTCTGCTTTAGATCTCAGGGTATATAATTTAGTCTTCCTAAACCTCAGTTCTCTTGTCAATTAAATGGGGTGATAATAACAAGAATACCTACCACATAAGAAGGTAAATATGGGATAAAGAAGGCAGAAAGCTAGATTACGCGTGGAAGGAACCAGCGGATGCTGGGAGGGAGGGACTGAGGCTGAAAATAATCACTAGGGGTCTGTGGGTGTGTATGAGAGATGCTGAACTCCTTCTCCCCTCCTCCTCATTCCTGATGGGTCCCAGGACCATAAGACTATGGCCACCTCTAGGGCACATCAAAAAAAGTGGAAGGAAGCAGGGAGGAAAGGGTGAGGCTGCCTGAAGAGCCCTGTGGCCATCATTTCCATGAAACATTTGGAGGGGTCCCTCAGCAGCCTTGGCCACATGTGAGCACACAGGAGCAGCTGTTAGAGGGACCTCCTTATTGAGGTATGACAGAGAAGAGATGCTCCTACATCCCAGTGAGGATGCCTGACATAGGTACTTTTCTAGGTTTAATGTTCATGGGAATCACTGGGGGCCTGGAGAATCCAGATTCCAATTTGGTCGGTCTGGGGTAGGGTTCACGCTGCTGAATTTCTAATGAGCTGCCAGTTAATGCTGATGCTGTTGGTCTGTGGACCTCACTTTGAGAATCAAGGTTCTACAGGACACTCCTGGGGAAAGCTGTACTTGGCATTCTGCACTGTCCTTTTTTTTTCTTTCCCACGATTGCCCATTCAACTGCAGAGCTGGCCCACTTATCCTCGTTAAAGGGTTCTGCCACTCCTGGTGATTATCCCTCACGATGCTGATTACGTTATACACTTAAATGAAGTAAAATGCACCCTATTGAACACACTGCACACGAAAAGAATATTTATTTGAATATTAAGTACAGATAAGACTTCCCCTGGGATTATTTCAGAGCACATCTGCAGAATTTAATTGCAAGGTTTCCCCACTCAGGTTCTTTGAGAATGCTGCTTGTGAAAATATTTTCTTTCCGAAGGTAAAGCTCTACTCTGTTGGTTTATTATTATTATTATTTTAAATCTGAAGAGCTCTCTGAGCTCAGTCATTACTTCCAGTGTCTAATTAATACTGATGATGACAAAGCAAACAGCCAGATGACCTAGATTTTCCTTTTAAATTGCCTGCAATTTACATGCATGCTTCCTCATTGGTTGAGAACTTTTGTGAACCTAGCTCTTCCAGTAAAGATTCTTTAAGTTTAGGGTTTTAAGAGCTCATTTTTCATGAAGCATATGTCTTCCAGCACTCCTTCCATTAAGCTTTCCAGGAAGAGCAAGCACATGGGCGTGCATGCACATGCACACACAGCAACAATAACAACCACCACCCAGGCAACCCTTTCAGACAACTGAACTGGAAAATTAGAAAATGAATACTCCTCAAGCTTCTCCAGCTACATTCTTGTTCCATTCCTTAAATGATGACATTTTGTAAAGTCACAGAAATCAGGAATGGAAAAACCCTTGTACAGCTATGTAAAGATTTTTTAGATGCAGAAGGCAGCAAAGCTTAGAGAGCCAGCCTGGGGAAGCTCACTTGGGCTGCCTTCCCCTGGGAAGTCACTTACGTCCGTATTTCCTTGTTAGGAAAATTGGTCCAGTGGGACTTAGTTTACCTCACTGTGTTTTTTTATGACAGTGCAGTGGTTGCTACATGATTTACCTCTGTTGGCATACTCCACGATCTGCAGATGTAAACTTTTAATAGCACAGCACAAAACTTTCAGAAGCATCAACCATCTTTCCAAACCTTGGGTTTCTCCCACAATGGTATTTTCCACCCAACGTCTGAGCACATTACTGGGCAGGCCCAGCCTGTTGTCACCTTATAAAAGGAACAAATAACAGCAAAGAGACTTTGGATTAAATTTACTTCCTTGCATCGAAAAGGCTCTTATATAGTGCTTTCTGTATGCCAGGTACTCTTCTAATTGCTTGGCAAATATTAAGCCATTCAAATGTTGTGATGAGACTTCAGGGTATATAGGCAGGCCCAGGTGAGGAATTTGTCCAAGGTCCCTAAGCTAATAAGCAGCAGCGTTTAGATTTGAACCCTGAAAGTCTGGCTTTTAGAGTTTGTGTTTAATATGCCTCCCCAATGTCTTGCAATTAACATGATCAGGATGATTGCCCAGATAAAGCCTTGGCCTGTGTCTCGGCTGATGCTATTTAATATGGATGCAGTTATAAAATGATCAACTTCTGATAAAATTATCATTAGAACTTTATAACATCTAAGCAGAAAAAAAAGAAAAGGCCCAGTTAAAACATCTTAACTTGGAATATTTTGAGAACATCTAAGCAGATATAGGCAAGTGGTATGTAAATCACCCACCTGGCCCTCCCCACTCTTTCCCACCTCTGACTGTGGAGAAGAGAATGATGGGAAAATCCAAGTTGAGATCCCCATGATATAGAATCAGAATTCTCTAACTATAGGGTAATCATGGTCCCAGGAAACTGGTTCAGGGAGGTATGCCACGTCATTTAGTTCCTCTGGACAGTTTGGTGAGTGTTGTTCGAATTTTCTTGGACTGAGTAAGGGGTTTGAGTGGGCTTGGGGGAGCAATGATAACCCTTGATTATGAAGGAAAGGAATGGTGATTGCTTTTGCCTCTGAAACAAATAGAAATCATCTTTGTAATAACCACAATTGTTTCCTCCCTCCCTCCTCTACCTCGGTTCACAAAATACCTTATTAAATCAAGAGAATAAAAATGTGTCTGGGGAAATGGCTTATTATTAGAATAAATGCTAGCTAATATGGTTCCCCCACCTTGCCAGTTGTCAGGTGCAAAGACATGTTGTGTTTTTACTTGTAAAGGTCTGTACATGTGTCAGACCAGCTTGGCTCTTCATGGCTAGGGGCTGCCCTTTCTCCTCAAGACCAGCATCAAGCCTGAAACGAACAACTCCAAGAGACTGCATCCTTGCAGGAAGCAGATGAATGCAGGGGGCTGCTGGGAATCCTGGCCAGGTGCTGCCAGTAGCTGCCACCTCTTGCTTGGTGTTTGTCTATCTAATGTGTCTGCCCAGACAACTTTGTCCCAGACCTGAAGGACTTGTTCTGTTACTAATAGGGTATTTAAAAGGTGGGTGCATATAAGAACAAGTGCAAAAAGCATTTCCTCTAAAGAAAACAGCTCTTTAAAACTTGTTATTTGAGGCTTGCTCCAGTTCTATGGGTATCCTGACCCCTGACATCCCTTTAATCAGATAACCAACACTTGAGTCTCCCCAGTGACTAGTGACTCTCTTGTTATGAGTACCAATATCATCAAACAGTGCAGTTTTACGAGGAACAGCAGGAGAAGTGCTCACTAAGTGCTGTGTAGTGCCTAGTATACAACATACCACAGATCACTCAAGAGCTAAAAATACTGAGTATTTTGAGATTTCAGGACATGCATTCTTCATAAATTATCCCAAAGCACTAATAGCCATCAACTAAATGTTAGAGCTTTCAATCTTTGGGTTTATCTGCTCATGTTTACATATAACAACAACCCCCTTTTTTCCAATTAGTATTTAGCCTTGCCAAGTTCTTTCACCCTATCCCCTACCCTCCCACCCTGCTCCCAAGGCTCCACTTCAAAGCTGGCACCTTCACAAAATCACACAAGAGTTAAGCAGCAGATTCTGCTGCTCCCTGAGGTTAAAATAAAAACATCGGGGAGAGGTAAATAGATTCCCCCAAGTTGTTCTCTCAAATGCATTTTCTTCATTTATACAACATGAGCCAGAATCAAGTTAATTAATCATGGTTCACTTGATTCATTGTTGTGACTTTTTTGTTTTCATTTTTTTCCATTGATTATTCCTTACTTCCTGTCTTGAATTCTAAGCACCTACTATTTCACACACATTTTTTCCTCCCTCATATCAAACAGAAACAATAGCCACAAGTGATGAGATCTGCATTTGCTTATCTGACACAAATGATCCTGTTTTCTTGGAATGAGAGGACACACCTCATTGTACGATACATTTGCAAAATCAATGGGCTTTATTACACTCATGTGATACATTGCATTATGTTCAAGGATTTTGGGCCTTCATAAACTCAGACCTCTAGTAAACATTTCATATAACCAGAAATAGGGTAGGCAGATTAGCCTTTCTTTTTATTTTAGTTTTCTCTACTGGAGAGAATCCACAGTAAAATACATAACATCCCTGAAAACTGGAGTTGAATTTTTCCCAAGACAACCACTCCAGGTTAACCCTTTTGGTGCTTAATTAATTGAGCACCTACTATGTGCCAGGCTGGGCCCGAGTTTGATGTCCTACATACAACTTCTGATTTAATCATTAGAATAAGCTTATAACTAAACTTTAAAGGTTATATTATTATGGCTGCTGTTCATTTGAATTTATAAAGGCAGGCCATGTTCATTGTAGGAAGTTGAAATACTGTAACGGAACCCAAGAGTAAACATGAGGAACCAGCCTCACTACACCATCCCTGTCATCATTCTCATTTCCAGGACATCATTTTTGTTCTTTTGTTTGAAGTCTGGCGTTTATCATAACAGATGCTTTCTATGTGTAAATGGATATTTTTTGTGTATACGTATAGTTTTTAAAACAAAAAATAGGTTGTATTTTAAAAATTGGTACAGCTTGCTCTGTTATATTCATTCTATCATGGACACCCTTCCACAATATACTTCTAATGAATCTATGGTTGTCCATCGTATAGATCAAGGATTGGCAAATTCTGGCCCGAGGTCAAACCCAGCACACTGACTACTATAAATGAAGTTTTACTGAAACACAGTCATTTGTATGCACATTGTTTCTGGTTACTTTTTGCTACAGTGAGTTGAGTAGTTGTAGCAAAGAGACCTTATAGCTCCCACACCCAAAAATACATACTTTTTGGTTCTTTATAGAAAAAAATTTGCCCACCTCTGCATAGATGAATCACAATTTTTAAAATCATTTTATTTCTGAAGGACATTGATATTCTCCCAAGTTCCAGGTCTATGCTTTGGCAAGCACTGCCTTCCTCCCCTATTCCCCCCTGCATCCTTTTAAACAGCCTCCTAGCAGAGGAGCCATTGAACAAAAGAAATGCACCTTCTGTGTTGTGACAGCTACAAACTTCCCTGCAATGGGTGGTGCCCCTCGGGCAGCTGGGCCTAGGGCCCCATCCGAAGGCTCCACCCTGACTCTCACATTAATTGTAATAGCACTTTCTAGGATTCACTGAGTTATTTAAATGAGCCATGTACTTTGCTTAGTACATAATAGATTGTCTTATTTTGTCTTCACAACAAAATTGGATGAGCGATAGGCACCATGCCATCACCCTCATACAAATGGGGAAATTGTGAGCAGAGAGATTTTACAGTGTGGCTGCTGTTAAAAAATGATGTGCCAGGATTGGACTCAGGCAGGCAGTCAAATTCCTGAGCTTCCAGTCTCCACTGGGGAGAAAACTCCACCTTCAAAAGGACCCAATGGGTGGTTATCAGAGAAATCTAATTGGTGGAAAGTATCCCAATTTAAAACCAGTCTAAACCCACTCAGAACTACTCAAAGAAAATTGTGCAAATCTATGCATTTACTCATATGAAGCTAGCTGGCATGGTCATTTCATGTTTTGTTGGAGAGAACCACAAACATGCAAACAGAATTACATCAGGCAGAGCAGCAACATGCCTGTCAGAATGGCCATCATTAATAAATCAACAAATAACAGGTGTTGGAGAGGATGTGGATAAAAGGGAACCCTAGTGCACTTTGGTGGGAATTCAGACTGGTGCAGCCACTGTGAATAACAGTGTGAAAGTTCTTCACAAAATTAAAAATGGATCTACCTTTTGATCCAGCAGTTGCACTGCTGGGAATATATCCTAAAAATCCAGAAACACCAATTCAAAATAACTTATGCTCCCCTATGTTCATAGCAGTCCTATTTATATAGCGAAGAGTTGGAAATAGGCTAAGTGCCCATCAGTACATGAGTGGATTAAAAAGCTGTGGTACATTTACACACTGGAATATTCTTCAGCAGAAAGGAAGAAAGAATTCTTACATTTTACAATGGTGGTGGAACTGGAAACTATCATACTAAGTGAAATAAGCCAGTTGGTGAAAGACAAATACCATATGAACTCATTTATAAGAGGAATCTAATAAACAAATAAACTAATCAGCAAAATAGAACCAGAGTCATAGAATCACAGAACAGACTGACTGTGGTAAGAGTGGAGGGAGGAGGAAGGGACTGGTTGAAAGGGATTGGTCAAGAAACTTATATGAAGGACCCATGGACATGGACAATGGGGTGGGTATTGACTATGGAAGTGGGTGGCAGGCTGGGTAGAGGGGGCCAAAGGGGGAAATAATCAGAACAAGGGTAAAACATAAGAATAAATAATGTAAAGAGCACCTACTAAGGACAAATGAGGCACAGCCTGGGGATGGGGTAAAGGTGTGGGTGTCTGTGTCTACAGGGGTTCAGAGCAGGACTTGAGTCAAGCCATCCCAATGATAATTTCTCCATAGACACTTTCTAGCTTTGTGACTTGAAAAAGTCGTGCAAAAAAAAAAAAATCTCTCTGTGCCTCAGTTTCACCATCTGTAAAATGGAACTAAGAGTATTCATGAAGTGGTGAGCATTAACTGCAGGAAATCCTAAAGATTCCACAAAACAATTGTCAGAACTAATGAATTAATTCAGCAAAGTTACAGGATACAAAATTAACACATAAAAACCAGTTCTTTTTATACACTAACAATGAACAATCCAAAATGGAAATATATATATTTATATATACATAAATGTTTAAATATAGATATATATAAACATTATATACATCCTAAATGTTTAAGATATATATGCATGTGTGTGTGTGTGTGTGTGTGTATGTATATATCTCTCCTAAAAAGTATGTATCATACTTTCTGGCATATTATAAACATTGGATACATTTTAACCACCACTAATGTGAAATTTATTTTGCTTAAAAATAATTAATATTCTGTCAGCATAGTTAAAATGGAGCAAAACATAAAAGTATTGCAATATGAGTGCACTTTCCCTAACTGCCCATCCTCCTTCCACAATGCAGTATCCTCCTTTACTTTTTCTTACCTTTGTGCTGTTTGCCATTTCACCTTCCCAAATCCTTGGGTACATTATTCCCCTAGAAAGGCTCAGGTTAAGTGTTGCATCTCCTGAAGCACCTGGCTGACACGTCTTTCCACTGTTTGCCCCACACAACAGGATGGGTTAGCACCTTTCCTTCAGGTCCCTGTGGTATTCTGTGTTTTCTCTTTTTATCACACTTAGGACCCAGCATTATAATCTGTATTTTATTCATGTCTCTTCCTCTTTCTTTGAGATTTTTTAGGAAATTCACTATGTATCATTATATTCACACCCCTTTCCATCAGCACAGTGCTAGTCACAAAGTGTGATCTCAGACTATACATGTCAACTGTATATAATCCTGAAATGCATAAAGAGAAGGTGAATTGTAGCACTCACCCTAGGTACTTTGGATTTATAGGAGAATGCCATATTGTTTCAGAAAAATTAATAATGATTCTGAAAGTACAGAACTTGAGAAATGTATACAGGTACCAGCTGATTTGATTTATTGAGTTTTATGCTGTTGGATGCCTTTGGTGGTTTCTTCTGGATGATTCACAACTGTCCTAAAAACTGGAATTTCTAATATTCTGTGATTACAAACCAGAAAACATGCATATTTACCCATCCATTTATCATGTGTCTTCATATTTCCTTTGACTCCTACTTTTACGGATTCAAGTTAATCTCTTACCAATATCTTCCTGCACTTGACTTTCCCGCCACATTGAATTACTTGGCACTTCCATCATCTTCACTGAAATTTTCACACATTCCCCTTTCTTCTTGAAATATTTTTTTCCATTCTTTCTCTGGATACACTTTCTAAAAGTCAAAACAAACATAAAACATTAACACCTTTTCAACTCTCTAAGATAAGATTGCTGGCCTCTTATGTGCTCTTAGCACAGCTTATATTTTCATTGTAGTGAATGTTCACTGTATTGTAACTGTCAACTTACTCATTGTTTGCTCCATGTAGACAATGAGCTCCAGAAGTCTTCTTTTCTATTGCATTCTCAGTGTATAGAACAGTGTCTGACATCCAGAAGGTGCCTAATACACACACGTACACATGTGCACACATGTATATATTATTGAACACAGGAAAGAATGACTGATGGACAAAGAAATGGACTCCAAATTCTGTCCTGGTCTGTAGAAAAAGAAAGCTCACTAATATTCCCTCATTTCCTTTGCACATTTAGTGTGATGTGTGGGAGGGAAAATCAGACCAGTAAAAAAATCAGACTGGCTGATAAGAGAGAGCTCAAAATCAGAAGATGAAAAAGGCTGAGTCTGAGAAAGATTCTTTGGCCCTGCTGGCTAGACGAAGTTAGGATATGGGGGAAGATGAATCCCTGCTATTAAGCATCCCGTTCAACCAGGAGAGCAAAGGGTCGCATGCTGAAGTTTATTGCTTCAGTCCCTAACCTTTCATAAGTGCTTACTTGGCAGCCCTATCGAGAGTGGTATTTGATTCTCTGGAAGCATCTTAAAGGAGCAGCACCAGACCTCTCACTTTCCCTTTTTTCATTTAGGGTATAAAGATACTGGTTTGAGCATCACTGCCATGGGAGAAAAAATACATCTCATGTTAGTTCCAAATGAGATGCCATGTAGAAAAGTGTACCTATAAGATATGTTTCAAGGTTAGCTTTCAAAGAGTGTGCAGGGTCTTTCTTCATAGCAGATGATAAAGAGGGACAGGTGCCTTTTTCTCTCTGAACCTTTCAGAGAGAAAGTAGTGAGTCTTTAGAGCATCATTGCACCTTGCATAGAGTGTTGTGTGACAAGCAAATTTGGAACACAAAGGTGAACTCATGATGGGTCTCGGCCATGTTGCATAACTGGCCATCTGCACTGGATCACTGGTTGAAGAAGAAGAGGGCACTGGTCACCATACTCAGATGGGTGTATTTCTGAGGTAATGGCAGGAGTATGTGTTATTAGGTAGCAAAAGAGTGTGGTGGTGATGATATGCAATTAATGAATAATTTATGGGATTGAACAGGAACATGGCCTAAAAGGAGAAAAGAGATAGTATTGCCAGAATACAAAAGAATAATATGAAATGCTGTGTAGGGTGGTGAACAAACAATATAATATACAGATGATATATTACAGAAGTGTACATCTGAAACCTATATAACTTTATTAACCAATGTCACCACAACAAATTCAATAAAAAAATACATAAATAAAGGAAAAAACCCCACAAAACTACAGACAAACCAATCAAACCCAAAAATGTCCACTATAGAGATTACTCAAATGCTTTTTATTATCTCTAAATCTCTTAATCAACTTTATTCGAAGGCCAACACAGCTAATTCCATGGCTACTGTTGAATTTTGCACTTGAATACTTTGCAATAGGAACATTATAATACTGCTTTACTTCACATGGTGAGGTCAGTAGTTTACTTGTTTCTTTAAATGTTACCATTATGCTTCTGTGAGCCTGACAAACCCTTTTGATTTTTGAACAGTTGTTAAAAATATTAATCTTGTTATTAGATAAGCTATTTCATTTATATAATGAAAATGAGAGCTGTTACTATTACGATATCATTTTAAAACACATTTCTACAAGGCACAATTATAACAATGTTTTCTAATTATAAATACCCTTTATGACAAAGGATAATTTGAAAAGTTCAGAAAATCATTAAGAAAAAAGTATTTCCCCTACTCTTTAATTGCATCTCTCTTTAGTTCTATGTTATACATTTAGATACATTGACCATGTTAAGTTAATGATTGTATAAAGTGTGAGGTTGAGGTCAAGACATTTTGTTTTATTTATTTTCTTCAAACAAATGTCTAATTATTGAACATGATTTGTCTTTGAGTGTATCACTTTATGTATTTTTTAAAGTGGTTACTCTAGGGATTACAATTTACATAGTGCTTAACTTCTCTCAGTCTACATAGAGCTGATATTTTATCATTTCCATTGAAATGTGGAAATCTTATTTCCATAAGTGTTCTTTGCCCCCCTCTTTTTATGTTTGGTTTATCTTGTGTATATATATTGAAAACCTTTTTAGACAATTTTGTGATTATTTTTTTTCTTTTAACCACTACACATATTTGAAAGAACTCCAGAGGAGTCAACTGGTGCATTATATTTATATTTGTCCACATGTTTATCATTCCCTTTCCTCTTCTTTAGTCTTGATGTTCCAAGTTTCCTCCTGGTATTGTATTTCCTTTGTCTGGAGAACTTCCTGTAGCAATTCTTTCAGAATAGGTCTGTTGGCAATGAATTTTCTTAGTTTCTTAATATTTCTAAAGGATGTTTTCATCGGACATAGATTTCTGGGTTAACACTTCTTTTATCTCAGAACTTAAAAAAGAATCGTTTGCTACCTTCTTTTGGCCTCCTTGGTTATCATTTGTTTGTTTAAAGAAGAAATTCACAGTTACTTGAACTCTTGTTTTCTCATGAATATTATATCATTTGTCATTGGCTTTTTTTCAGAACGTGTTTCATGTGTATTTGTTGTTTTTTATTATTTGTTTTAAGTTTTCAACAATTTTATTACAGCTGGATATGAGTTTCTTAGAGTTTACTTCCTTAGAGTTTGCTGAGCTTCTTGATTTTGTGGGTTTATGACTTTTGTCAAACATGGGGAATTTTCAGCCATTGTTTTCTCAAAAATTTTTTTTTCTTCAGTGAACACTATGTTTATTCTAATGAGTAACATGAATGTTATATTTTTTGGCATTATTCTATAGGTTCCTGAATTTTTTTTCTTATTTCTATTCCCCCTTTTCTCTCTCTATTGTTTACATTAGGTGCTTTTTATTTGGTATGTACTCAGTCAAGTTCAATGAGTTTTCTTTGTTACCTCCATTCTACATTTGAACTCTTTCACTGAGTTCATTTTTTAAAAATTTAGGTTATTATTTTTACTGTTCTAAATTCTCCATTTGGTTCTTCTTTATATTTTCTATTTCTTTGACAACACTGTCTAAATTTTCATTTGTTTTAATTGTGTTTTTTCCCTTGCTTCTTAGAACATTTTTATAAAAGTTGCTTAAAATCTTTACTTGATAACTCCCACATCTTTGTCATTTCAGTGTTAATGTCCATGACTGTCTTTTCCTGTATGAGTGTAGACTTTCCTGTTTCTTTATGCGCTGAGTAATTGTGATTGTGTCCTCGGTATGTTGACTATTGTGCTTTGAGACTGCAGGTCTTATTGAAATTCTATGGAAATTGTTTGTATTATTAGGAAATCAACCCAGCTGAAATCAGGCTGCACATTCCTACCATCCTTCTGTGGAGTTTGTTTCCAATGTCAGTTCTACTGTCAAACCTTCGCAATGTCCCACGCGAGCATCCCTGGGGCCAGTTGGGGCCATTGGCAGTAGGTTAGCCCTTTTATTTTCACAGTCTGTGGTCCCTGTCTAGGTCCACATGTGGCTCAGGGGTGAGCATGGAGTTTATAAAAGCACTACATGGGAAAACTACAAGAGTTTTCCAAACTCTTCCCTCTTTAGGATCCTCAAAACATGTTTGGTTTCCCAAGATGCTGCTTTTCTATCTGAAAGCCAGAAAGCTGGGGCTTTTCATTCTGCTCAGGTGCTTCTGTGACTGGACCTGCATTAGGAGCCAAGTGGTAAGAGGAGAGAGAGAAATCAGTGGGGCTTTGCCCACCTTCTCAGACCATAGAAAAAGATTCCTACAGTGTTGGGTGTCTCTCTGTATGTGGGTGCCCAATGCTGAGCTCTAGGCTGCCTCAAATCCATGCCAGGTGATCCTGAGGAGGGGATGAGGGAATAACTCACCTTATCTGATGGGTCTTTGCATTCTGGTCTCCTTCCTCAGTCCACCTGCTACTGTTGGCTCTTCACAGACCTCAGGTAGCTGCTCCCTGCAGCCTAGACAGAATGTATAGTTGCACCGAGTGGGAGAGACAGGGTGAGATTCCATCTGGCCCAGAATTGGACCCTCATCACCCACTTTATTTATTTCATTATGGGAAGAGACACCTAAGATAAAATGTAGCATTTTAGCTAGTTTAAACTACCCAGTTCTGGGGTTTTAAATACCTTCACAATATTGTGCAACCATTCCTATCTAGTTTGAAAACTTTTCCACCACCCTGTTTGCCTTCCCCTGAATACCATGGCAACTGCTTATCTGTATGGATTTACCCTGCTTCACTTTTTAACAGTTTATGGAGATATAATTAGCATATTATAAAGTCATCTGTTTTAAATGTATAATCCTCTGTGCGTGTTGCATACTTACAGAATCGTACTCATTTAAAAAAATATATTTTGGAATATTTACTTTCAGTCATGTTGTTTTTCTCTTACCTCTTTCCCTTCTCTTTATGATCTGTTTCACTGTATTTTTAAAACAAAATATGAATCATAACATCTGTGTACCTTTGTAGCGTCTTAAAAGCTAGATAGTGCCTTTTGAGTATTTTTCAAAACCATGGTTCTCAATGCTGCATGTTACACCATCAAGTCAGTGTGCTCTCATTTATTGTAAATGTTACCATTGTGGCACACTGTCATACTTACAATGGTTTTCTTTCATAAGTAAGGCTGCAGTTAATTGACATGTAAATAAACATTTGTGTGAATCTCTGCTTATGTTCTTAGGAGCTGTTCTTAGAGGTGATATTTCTGGGTTCCTGGGCACAGAGCAAAGCACCATTTTATAGATTTGGGGTTCTGGCATATTCTAAATGAAGGTTCTTGTTTTTGTTTTTGTTTGAGGGAATGTGAAAAAGAAACTTTCAATCCAAAATACATAAAATATACATCAAATGTCAGTTTCCAAACCTTCTTATCCTTTAGTGAAAGTTTCAAAAGCTTGCAATATACTGTCAGATGCTGGGAGTCAGAGGTTGCTTCATTGGTTAAAAAAATGCCAGAAATGCACAGAATAAATTGCAAATGCAGACCTGAATTTTATTTCAGCCTCACTGATAGAGTTGGAGGTAGAATGACCCTATGCCCCAGTTTGCTTTGTCATTGCCACTTCACATGCAATGTCCCTGGCATCACCATTAACACCCCACCCACTCCTTTAGCTCATGTAAGTTTTCCTGTTTGAACAATAAATTGTATGGTCACCCTAAAGAAGCACTTTTGATTTTTAGAAGCGTGTTTTTGGTAGAACAAGGGTAAGCGAAGCATGTCCTGTATATCACTAGTCTCTCCTTTTTGAGCTTTCGGTGGATATCACTGATTGATCATGTGTCTGTGACATATGCATTGACCTCAGAATTCTCCCCATCACAGTCCTATGGGGACTTATTATCATCTGACTAGAAATGAACTGTAAACTGTAATTCATTTGCCAAGGCATATAGGTGACACTACTGGCCCTTAACATCAGAGAAGACACTGTGTGGTGTCCAGTGACTATGCCCAAGGCACCCTCAGAAAAGAATGCCTGTGCTTGTTGGATAGGGCAAGAGGGATTCCAGGCCAAGGGGAGCCTTCGGCCTGAGCAGATTTCACCTCCTACACTCTCTCTGGGACCTCTTTTCTCTTCCCCCTTCAAGACTGGCTCATCCTAATTGTGTTTCTGGATCACAAAGTAGAAATGCCAAGGGAAGATTAGGAGTCTTAAAGAAAAAAAATTTAGTTCTAATGAAAAAATTAAATACGTAATTAATTAATTCTAGGTCTGCTTTAAGCCGAGTGATTAGAAACAACTTTCTTCTTTCTTTCATGTTGTTTTGATGCAGAACATTCTGATTCCCCCCCTCTTTTCCTTTCCTCTGTAGGTTTCCAGACAACAGATGAATTGTGAACGAGAGCAGCTAAGGGTAGGTGCATCCACTTGTAAAATACTTCCTGGTTTTTGTTTCTGCGTGATAAGCAAAAATTTCCTTGTCTCCCCCAAGATACAAGGTTCTAAATAGTGGGCTTCATCTTAAGACTGGTAGAATTGAAAATATTTATCCCAGCTAATTTACTATTGATTGAGCTGGTTAATACAGTATATCTTCTTTTGAAGTGCCATTATAGTAGATATGGATTTTTTGATTTAGATTCAGCAATAAATACTTCTCTTCTGGAATTTGTTTGACATCATTGTACTCTTTTTATGTACAACATGAGGTCTAAGTAATAACAAAGGTCAAAAGGATGTCTTGCTGCCTTCTTAATGTGAATATCAGGCTGTTTGCTGAGTGGCTAAAATGCTCTCTTGCTGTTAACTGGGGACGGTGAGCCACTAATATGTCAAGGAGAATTCAAGTCCTCTCTAGACCTTTCTGTTTTGTGGTGTTTGTGTTTATAAGAGAAGGAGACAGATTTTTAAAGCTTGTGTATGATTTACCTTCTTAAAAATGAATCTCTCTCAATGTTCAATTATGCTAGATGCAAAATGCATTTCCTAGAGGAGGAGAGAATGGTTCACTTACAAATGGAGGTTGGTGACATTGTTCTGTTTTCATGGTGCCATGGTTGATATCTTTCTTGCTACAGGAATGGTATTTTAAGAAATATCAGGATGACCTCGTCCTCTCCATTTGTGTGTGTGTGTGTGTGTGTGTGTGTGTGTGTTTTAAAATGCGCTCATGTTTTGGATGGATGAGTTTGAAGGCGTAACTGGGCTATCTTTAATCTCACTGATGAAAGTTGGCAATTTTTACTGGACAATATGCCTTATAGTCATGTTTCCACATTATTATAAAAAGTAGAGGATTCTGTTGCTTTTAAAATGATAGTGTGTTTTGGGTTTGGGGCACCACTGTGCTCAAAGGGATCTAATAAATAAGAAAAAATTATTAAATAATTCATAATTCTAATGTCACTTATGCACTGCTTGGTAACTTTTCAAAGTATTCGCTTAATGCCAATCTTGAGATGACAATGATTTGTAGAGTTATTGCAATTTCACAGTTGCTATTGGCATCAGGTTTGTTAAATCCTTATATACAACAAACAACAGAACCCAGTTCCATGGAACGGAAGTGACTTGATGGTTTTTCTTCTTTTATGTGTATTTATTTTATGCAGTCACCCACCAAGGCCTTCTCTATTAACCTCTCATCTCTGCCCACTTCACTGCTAAGTCCCTATGCCTACATTAGTTGTGACTCCTTCATGAAACAGCCTTCACAATGTTTTAAGCTTTCCTGCACTTTCTTATTGCTTTTCCCCTGCTGTCTGAATTACTGGTTCATCCTAGTAAATAATGTATTGTAACTTCAGATTTCTCTTCCTGTTTGGATAGAAACGATGGCCAGAACTAGGTCAGAGCTAGATAAAGAGGAATGTGTGCTTTTGTCTCCAGGAGTCCCTGATAAATTCATCACAATTAAGACAATATTGAAATCTCTATTGCAAATGAGACTTGGAAAATTAAGGACACAGGAAGTAACAAAGTGCATGTGTACAGTTTGAGGGGTTTACTATTTTGCACTGACAAGGCCATTGTCAACAGGGGTGTGGTCTAAGAATGAGGATGGGGCCCTTCCTACTACACGAAATAAATTCCAGTGGTGATTTCAGATAACGGGTCATATAGTTTAGCCCACAGGACAATTCCATTAGCCCCATATGAGACCATCTCTAAAAGCATGAACTGGTGTTTAATTTGTTGTTGCTGTTGCAGTCTTTTTAAAAAATATTTAAACTAATTTATGTATTGAATTGATAGATAACACATTTAAATCAATGGAATACAGATTTATGTGGTTCAAAATTTAAATCATATCAAGGGAATGCAGTGAGGGTTTCCCTTTCCATCCATTCAGACTTCAGGCTTCCAGCTCCCTTCTGGGAGACACCAATGTCATAATGTGCTGTGTCTCCTTAGACACTTGTGTCGCGTCCGTGGATATTTTCTTTGTCCCCTCCTCCCCTGTCCTCTGTCTCTCTTTCTCTTTGATCTCTTCCCCTTGTACCTCCCTCCTTTTCTTCCCATCTTGTGTGTATACTCAGCCCCTCCTCTCACTGGAAAGAAAACTCTCTCGATTAAGGTGATTTTTTAAAGGAGCCACTTGGGGGGGCAAATTGAAAGAAATTTGGTTCTGATCCGAAATGCTAATGCCTAGCCACCTCAGTGAAATGCATTTTATTAATCTCATTATATTTTTCTTAGAAAGAGAGACACTAGGAGAAAAATAGGTATCTGTTTAGTTACCAACATCAGTGAAGGGTATCTTCTTGCCAGTCACACTCCTTGGAATATGTTTTAAATACTGCAGTCAAACTGCATTTCTTGATGCTCTGCAAGATGATTGGACCATGTCCATGTTGCCTAGCTTTTATTCCTTTATTAGTACATTCAATTAGGTTGTCAGAATTCAGGGATATAAGTGGGTAGTTGTAAAATGTATCCCTTTTTCTTGGCCCCCTGAAAACAGAATATAATGAAGAAAGATACAAGTGCCCCTGCATGTTTTGTGCATGTGACACTACATTGGGGTTGGTGCATCCAAGACTTGCCTCTCCTGCTCTCCTTTCTTTAATTTTTCCAAAATTAACTGTGAGGTATTTGTTAATTATAAAGTCTAAAAAATTATTCTCTGATTAATTAATTTTTAGGAAATGCAAAGTTAAAGAAAGTCAAACTGTTTTTTTTTTTTAACTGCAGGACTTCTCAGAGCATTTAATGTGCAAAAATGAAATAAAAAGAAATGGATATAATGCACAATTTTCTGCAAACTCACCTGGTCACAAAATATTTTTGGATGCAGAACACATTCTGAGACACACTCTTAAAACTTTTATCAGTTTTTTTCTTTTTCAGTTGGAATGGTTTGGTCTGCAAGTTATAGAAAAGCTAAGCATTATTGAAAAGGTAAAAACATTTTATCACCTCCTAGTTCCAAGTTGATTTAGTGAAGTTTTGGTAGCAGGACAATGGTTTGGAATCTGTGTGCTTCTCTCAGCTTTCTTTTCCTTCTTCCAAGGTGAATCAGCATCACTTGCTCACATGACAACATTCATTATGAAGGAGGGGAGGAGGAGGTTTTCTTTGTGGTATTGTTGAAGGAAAATCATTTCCAGAAGCCTGCAAATGTTCTCTTAGAGCTCACTGGCCAAACCCTATGCCAGTCACTCCAACTGAACTGGATCTCAGTGGTTGGCTGTAACAGTCATAGTTCATCCTTAGGGATAGGCTCATTGTCACATGAACAAAAACAAGATTTTCTTAAATAAGAGGAAGAGGTCAGAGTTATCCAATAGAACAGGGGTGTCAAACTCATTTACACTGGGGGCCACATCAGCCTTGCCATTGCCTTCAAAGGGCCGAATGTAATTTTAGGACTGTATAAATGTAACTGCTGTTTAACTAGGGGCAAGGAGCTCTGTATTTGGCCCTTTGAAGGCAACCACAAGGCTGATGTAGCCCCCAGTGAAAATGAGTGTGACACCCCTGCAATAGAACAACAGATTGAACCAATATGAACCTTCTATGTCATTCATGATGTTGATTTCCTGCCAACTCCTTTACTTCATCCCTTCATCCCACATGCATGACTGTGGGGACCACATATAAAGCTTAATCCAGTGCCTGAACTCTGGCTGTGAATTTGCAATAGATATTCTCTCTGCCAATTTCATATCTCACAGATCACATCTACCAATCCTGGCTCTGTGAAGCTTGGCATTTTCTCTGTATCTTTCCTTATGTTCTTTGGAGTCATCTTGGATGCAGTCCTTTGCTAATTTCCCCTCAACATCCAGTGTGGACAGCAGATATGACACACCTCACTGCAAACTCAGCTCAGCCTCGGAGAGCTATCCAGGTGCCACCTGATGCCTACCCTTTCCAAGAGAAGGACGTCAGCCAGTTATTTCTAATAATCATTCACTCTTCTCAGAAGTCAATTGGGATTGCTCATGTTCTCAATGAGAAAACTATGAAACAAAAAATCTTGTCTGTTTCTCCATCCCAAATTTTCTCTTTCTGGAGTAGATTGCACTTTCTTCTGGGCTTACATTTGAATTATAACTGGATTCCATTGGCAAGCTGGTCTATATTGCTCACCATAAAGTCTGTGCATTAGGTACAGACTTCTGACTCTGTAGGCTGTATTTACCAGTTTGTCCCAAGGGTGCTGTTGACAGGCGGGGGCAGTGCTAGTTGTACAGTTGTCATAACCCGACCATCAACGTTGACCTCTCTGGCATCTGGAACTGACAAATGGACAAATAAACAAGTAAGAGAGAAATTGCATGACCTCACTAGCCCTTGTCTCCCTCGGCAATCTACCAATTGGAAAGATTGTGTGTTTATAGGGTAGGGGATCAAATTACTACTATTATTAACATTCCTATAAAATATTTGATTACAAAGGGGTCTTTTGTGCTGTGAATATCAGATGTTGGTTTGGGGGCTCTTCAGCAGTTTTGGTCAGAACACTGTTACTACTAAGCAGGCAAAGGCTTGGTTCTCATGTATGTTGTAATTGGTTCATGGACCAAAATCTGCATCAACAGTAGGCAAATGGATCCCATAGAAGCCAGCATAGTATGAGGGGCAGTTAGAGGTGGTCAGGAGCTGTGGTTACAGACTTAGGTTCATGACTTAGTTCTAAATGCTACCTAGTTTCTCAAAGCTTCAGTTTCCCAATATTAAAAATGAGGATATATTTTTCATAGATTTGTTGATTGGATGAAATGACTTATATAAATCACTTCTAAAAAATATATGATCATAATCATCAGTGTTAGCTGTTGTTAACATGGCATTATTGTCAATGGTGCTCATTCCTCTTTCTACTAGGAATGCCAAGCCAGAGAGTACAGATGTGTAGGACATAGGTTCTCACCCAGCTCCCCACGCTCAAAAAAAATTTCAAAAGCAGGTTTTGTCATTGATGGTAGTGGTGTCTTCAGGAGGGAAAAACACCCTGCCTCTCACTTAGTTAAACAAATAATAAGGACTAATTCAGGCTAGGCTAAGCAGAAAAGGCATGCAACCAGACCTGCCAAGGAGCTCAGAATCGGAGAGCTGTCAGAACACAGGCAGTTCTTCCTCACCTCTCATCTTTGTTTCTCCTTGTGAGTCTACTCTGGAGTCACTTTTTTAAAAAAGCCTCTCTTTACCATTTCTGTGCACCTTCCAGCCCCTAAGATTCATGTTGCATCAGTTCCACAGGTATAGGGACTAACTGTTAATGTATCCTGATTACAGATTCCTGGACAAGAATCTGATTGGCCCAACCTGGGTCAGTTGTTTGCTCTGGTCCAGTCAGCTGTGCCCAGGGAAGCAGTTTAAATAAACCTAATTGCCCTAGGGCCAACTACTGAGAGAAGACTGATTATCAGAGAAAGCCATTACCAGCTGAGTAAATATCCCTGAGGATGTCCCTATACCCTCCAAAATTGAGCTCAGAGCTCAGCAAAAGATCCTGGCAAATGTGTGCTACACCCAACTTGTAGCTCTGCATTTCCCAAAGTCTAAGACACCAACTCTGTGTGGTACTTGCTTTCAAGAGGTACATATGAGTCACTAAGAAAGGGTCAATCACTTGGAAGGTTATTCCCTTTTCAATTCTTTCTCAATTTTTTTATGTAAATGGGAATCTCTCAGTTTAAAGTGTCTTTGACAACTCTCTAACCGTTTCTAAGCTCTCTTTTTAACCAAAAGGGAGTGTGCCTCAAGCTTAGAGCCTGCAGCAACCAAAGCATCTATCTAGACTTCAAACATATTGTTTGCAAAATGCAGTATTTAAGAAGGGACCTGGAGTTAGGCCTACTAAGATAAAATCTAGGCTCTGCAGTTGTACTTGTTCATGTTACTTAAATCCCCCATGCCTCAATTCCCCTTATGTATAACAGAGATAATTGCAAGTATTTCAAAAGTTGTGTGTGCATGCACATGAGAACAAAGATTAAAATAATTAATGTATATAAGGCTCTTAGAACAGCATGCAGTGTAAAAAAGTTTTTTTAATAATTGTTAGATATTGATGTTTTTTTCCATTTACTTTTATTAATGACTAGTGAAACTTGTTTTCCATTTATAGTGGCAACACAGAGTTTTCTTAGCAAATACATCTATTTAGGTTAAAAATGAGATGCTTTAAAAATAAGTATTAACTGCATGGTGTTAAAGATTGCCTATAGTTGTGACAAAAATCATGATGCTGGAATGCAAATGCTGAAGTTTTAGAAACACTGAGATTCCGGTGCCAGCACGTGAAAGATGTTGTAGAGCAGATCTGCATTATCAATATTTAATTTGCCAGTTAGAAGCAAGTTTCTCATTTCTGCTAGATACAAGAGTGATGTGGATCGCAGAATGCAAACTGCTAATGATCATCTTGGCTGAAACCCATTGCCTTCATCCAGACATCAGATAATGAAACTTCCCAACTGCCTTGAAAGTGAGCTATCAGAATTGGAGACACCTTTCCCCTGCCTCTCATCCCCCCTCCCTCCTAATGCCCAGCTCTTTCTTGATGCTCTTAGGACGACAGGGAAAGAAATGTTAGCCCCCAGTCCTCACAAGATTCATGTTTTGTGGGCTAGAGTTTTAGGCTGTAGGAGTTTTTGCTTCCATTTTGTTATTTATTCAAGAAGTAGTTTTTAATCACAAACCATATGCCAGTCACTGTGCTAGTTAGTGGAGATACACAGGTGTACCAATGGGTATGTGGCTTCTGTTCTCCTACACCTCACAGGCTAGTGGGAAAAACATGTATTTGTGAAATAACCATGGCGAAATTGTCCATGTGAAACTGATAAATATCTGAAATGAGAGATGCTACATGGAAGGACGTGGATGGAATAAGCTTACCTAATCAGCCTCCACTGATCAAACTTACTAGATTAACACATACGGTTCAGTCTTTTTATAGAACATATTGACAGATGCCCAGAGCACACTGTGAAGTGGCTGTTTCGTGCAGCCTTGCCTTTGCCTTCACCCCTTGAGGTGTCTGCTTGCCAGGAGTCCATTGTATTTATTCCCAGACCTGTTCTTGCCAGCTGCACTTGTTATTGTAATTACATTATTTAGTTGAATATTATGGAAACTGATGAAAAATGAGGGCAATAAGAAAGAGTTGTTTCTGTGAAAACCAAGTTAATGCTATGAAAGCAAGCCTCAAAAGTTATTTTGGCCCTGACCAGCGTGGCTCAGTTTGTTGGGCATTGTCCCACAAAGCTAAAGGTCCCTGCCTAGACTCCTGGTCAGGGCACATGCCTGGGTTGCAGGTTTGGTACCTGGGCAGGGCACACAGGGAAGGCAACCAACTGATGTTTTTCCTACTCATCTATGCTTCTTTCCCCCTCTTTCTCCCTCCATTCCCCTCTCTTTAAAAATAAACAAATAAATAAAATCCTTAAAAAATTATTTTGATTAGTTGTGAGTGAGAGGACTGTAAAATATTAGTGAGAACAAAGAACCCCCAGATATATAAAATGAGATATAATCTGCAGGTATACTCTTTCAGATATATCTCGAAATTCTCATTCTACTTTAAGTAAAACCAAGACTTATAGTATAGATCAGAGGTTGACAAACTTCTTCCATAAGGGCCAGATAATGAGGCCTCACAGGCCATATGGTCTCTCCTACAATGATTCAACACTGCCATTGTATCACTAATGCAGCCAGAGACAAAATGAATGAGCAAGGTTGTGTTCCCAAAAAAACTTTATATACAAGAACAGACAGTGGGGCCTATTTGGCCCCGGGGCCATAGCTGGCTTTTCTCTACTGGAGAATCTGAAATGTGAATGAGGTTTGTGTGGGAAGAAGAATGAAGGATTTTAATCTGTAGGGAAATCACTTGAAGAAAAGGCCTTGGACTCACATCGAAGATCAACAAACTAATGCACATTGATATAGTTTACATTAAAACAAGAGAATTAAGATATCTCTGTATCACTTTAAAAATGATTCCTTGCTTGAAGCTTCCAAATGACTTTCTTCTCCAATTCCTAAATGAAGTGGCTTCTAAGTATGGATAGTTAATATAAGGGTTTGAATTACAAAATGGAGTTATGTTTATTTATATGTGACAATCCTAATGGCTCAGAATCCTAACAGTCTAGAATGGAAGAACAAACATATCATTTTTTTTCTCAGGATCCCCTAGCAAGTAATATCTGAAACCACAAACTGTTGTTCATTTGCTCCAGAACACTCTTTTTCAAAATAAATATCCAGTAACTTGCTTGCCTAGATTGTTCTGTCTTTAGAACCAGTTCTCTGTAAGCATGAACATTGCCTTCTGCATTCACATCCCAAACACTCAGCCCAAGTCAGACTTTGGTGATTAGCAAAGCTTTGCTGATGCTCAGGAGCTCACAGAAATCCAGTTTGTATAGTGACTTAGAGGCCCTTCAGGGTGGGGCCTCAGGTCCCACCATAATGTCCCTGCTTAGCCCTTTGCAGGTTCCACGTGTGTTCCTGTGCATGCACGTGTGAGAAAAACAAACTGATCAACAATTGCTTCAATCTTATATCATAATGGTTTCACCTTAGTGATTTTCTCCAGCAGAAGGGAATTTATCCCTTAGCTCATATACAGAACTAAAGTAATTAGCTCTGTGTATGTGAAAACTGCAGAAACTCAGACCACCACCAACATCTCCAAGGACAGCTCCCCTGCAAAGAAGTTTATAAATATAAAACATTTTAAAAGAATGTTGAATTCACCAAACCTTGCATTTCACACTCTTCTTTACAGAGTCTAATATTTGCAAGGCTTTTAATTGATGAGCATGAAGGAGAACAAATCAAGAAACTAGCCAACTCATTACAGATTTTAATTTCCCCAAATTAATTGTGAGGTCCGGTTACATAAAGAAATGTCCAGGTAGCCACCTCCTTGACCTTGGATGCTGAATCCTCTAACTCACATGCATGATAATTATCTGCCTTTATTTGAGAATCCCCAGGCATTTCCACACTTTCTCCGGGGAAGATGCCAGTTATCCCATTTAGAATGCTTGGCCTCATATTCATTCCTCTCGCTTTAATTTTAGCCCATTATCCCGAGTCATCATCCCCCTTTCCAGGGCAAATCCATCCCATTTCTGGTTTTATCATTAAATCGGTATCATTCAGCTTCAAGCAAAACTACTAATAATGCTGACATTTCAATTTGTCATAACTGCTCCTCATTTCTGTGACTGATGCCTCAGCAAGGACTTATCTTCCTACTCTGTTCTTCTGAGATCTAAATACCAATCTGGGGGAGAGTGAGGGGAAGTCAGTTTGATAGGGAAGGGGAATGGGGCAAGAAGCAGATAAACAAGGCATTCTGTAGTTCCCTTTACTTGGGAGCAGAGGGAAGAAGTCTCATTGTGACAACAAGGTCTCCCACGGGAGAGAACCCTTATTCAGACTGTTCATGTACGGAGATAAATAGCATGGGTAGTGGACACATGCTTGCTTTTTGTTGGCAGTCAACAAACTTTCTTACCCAGGGTTGTCAGCACTCCATTGTCCTTTTGGGGTTCTGTTCTCTCATGTGTTTAATCTTGGAGACATGATAAATCAGGCCAATAGGATTATCTCTTGAGACTTTGGAGACTGTCTTGATCCTTTGGGCTTCTATAACAAATTACCAATACTGGGTGGCTTATAAATAATGGAGATTTGTTTCTCACAGTCTGGAGGCTGAAAAGTCTAAGATCAGGGTGCCAGCGTGGCTGGTGAGGGTCCTCCTCCAGGCTGTAGACTTCTCATCATATCCTCACATGATGGAAGCATGAGGGAGTTCTGGGGGTCTCTCTTATAAGGTAAATAATCCCATTTCTGAGGACTCCACTGTCATGACCTAATCATCTCCCATAGGCCTCACATCCTAATACCATCACATTGGGAGTTAGGATTTCAGTATATGAATTTTGGGGGACACTCCCATTTAAACCATAGCAGATGTTGAGTGTGGGATATGCAATAGAAAAAAGAAGACAAAAAGCTGGGGTTGATTTCTTTCAGTGATACCCTGGTAAGACTAAATGAGGAAGTAGTTCCTAGGGTTGACCCACCCTGATACCTCTCTTTATAGTTAAGTTTGGTTATCCCTGCATCCCTTGAGCTATCTCATATCCTTCCAGTGATCTCTTTTTTCTGCTGATGTTAGTCACAGCCCATTCTTTTTGCTTATGATCAAAGAATCCTTACTGATACACTAGGGTAATATGCTAAACTTCAGAGAATTTCAGGTACAAGTTTGGTTAAAGGTTTGCTAAAAGCCACCTCTTTTTTATTATTAATATATTTTATTTTAATTGTTATTGAAGTACAATTTTCTTTTACTCCCATCCCAACCCACCCACCCAAGCCCTCCCCTCCTCTCTCCCATTTCCACGCACCCCTAGTTTTTATCCATGTGTCCTTTATACTTCTTCCTGTAAACCCTTCCCCTTTTCCCCTGAAATTCCCCTGAAATTCCCTTTCCTCCTCTGAACACTAAAAGCTGCCTCTTGTATTGTTTCTCCAAAATGCTTCTCTGATGCCATTGTGTATTTGCAGACTAAGGAAAGAAAACTATTAGTTTATGGCACACTACCGGCTTGATGTTTTACCAACATTTACTCAATGGCTTGAGTCATCATGAGCCTGGGAGGCATCAGGATAGAGGTCTGCATTTCAGGGCAATCTGAGCCCTTTCCTTCCCTGCACAAGTAAGATAGTCTCTCTTTCAGTCTCAAAGTGGCACCCAGATCCCTGCAGGTCAAGGATGGGTGATATACAATTAACTAGAGTTAATGCTATTCAGAGTACCCTCCAAAGGCTGCCTGGAGTGTTTATGAAAAGTGACATTTTCTCAGACCTAGCTGGTAAAACATTTGGATGTTCTAGCCTCACACCAGAGACACTGAATTATCACGTTGTTATGAGCTGAACTGCATCTCTCAAAACTCATGTTTAAGTCCTAACTCCTGTAATACAGAAAGTGACAGTATTTGGAGATAGGGCCTTTAAAGAGGTAATTCAGGTCAAATGAGGTCATATGGTTGTCCCTAAACCAATATGACCAGTGTCTTTATAAAGAGAGGTGATTAGGATACAGACACACCCAGAAGGAAGATCATGTGCACACAGGGAGATGCCCATTTTCAAGTCAAGAGAACATACCTCAGAAGGAACCAACCCTGCCAACACCTTTGTTTCAGACTTCTGGCCTCCAAAATTGTAAGGAAATAAATTTCTGTTGTTTAAGGAACACGTGGAGAATCTATACCAGGCTCATGTGTCCATTTCTCTGAGACCGTCCGTGCCAACTCAAATCCAGAAGGTGATCTTGGAAGCTTAATTTAAGCAGAGCCTTTCTAGGCAACCAAAGTGAATAGATCAGAGCTGGTACTCACGTTGAAATCCATATGCATTATTTTCCTATTGCTGTCTTAAATGAATTACTATAAATTAGTGGTTTACACAACACAAATTTATTAACTTGCAGTTCTTTAGGTAAGAAGTCTAACATGAGTCTCATGGGGCTAAAACCAGGGTGATGGTGGGGCTGTGCTCTTTGGGTGACTCTAGGGTAGAATGTAATTCTTTGTTTATTCCCATTGTTAGCAGAATTCAGTTCTCTGCACTTGCAGAACTATCTCCATTTCCTTGCTGGCTATGAGCTGAGGCTGTCATATTCCTTAGCTCATGTCTTCTATCTCCAAAGCCAGCCATGGTGGATTTAGTCCGTATCATGGGTTGAATCTACCCTGCCTCTTTTTTTCACTGCATCTCTCTGACTCATCCCTTGTCTGCTTTGAAGGGTTCATGTGATTACATTGAGTCCCCCCAGATAATCCAAGATAATCTCCTCATTTTAAGATCCATAATCTTAATTCTATCTGCAAAATCCCATTTTCTACGTAACATAACATATATAGGTTTAACACCATAGCAAAAAGATCACATGGTCCCAAATCCTGTCACACTATTCATGTACTATCCTTACTCTAAGTGGACTGATTCTACTTGTGCATTCGCACTCTGCATGCATTTGCTCTGTGACCTGGGACTAACTGCTTCCATTTTCATGCAGAGTTTCTAGTCAGGCCAGAGTATCCAGAGCCACCTTCCAAGGTAGCCTAAGATAGTCAGTGACACAGGATTCACCAGTGTCTTTCTTTTGAACCTCTCCTTTCACAGTTCCCATGGAATTTGGCTCTAACCTTAGTTAAGTCCAGCAATGGCAAATAATCTATTGTGGAGATGTGTGTCTTTAAAAACACTGACCCTGCCCTGGCTGGTATAGCTCAGTGGATTGAGCGCGGGCTGTGAACCAGGCATCGCAGGTTCGATTCCCAGTCAGGGCACATGCCTAGGTTGCAGGCCATGTCTCCCAGCAACCGCACATTGATCTCTCTCTCTCCCCGCCCTCCCTTCCCTCTCTAAAAATAAATAAATAAAATCTTAAAAAAAAAATTAAAAAAAAAAAACACTGACCCTTTAAAATTGTTTCATTATCTACCTGTTCTGTTGACTTCTACTCACCATTAATAAAATAGAGAATAAAAATACAAAAGTTATTTAAACAATAATTATATATGTGACTTAAGTTTTTAATAAAACACATAGAATGAATGATTCTAAAGCTTTCTGAGAATGTCTGTAGCAGATGCTTTTGGAGCCCTGACTTCCCCTCTCATCACTGACCTCTATGTGCCAAAGATAGCTTACTAAAAACACTGATGAACGTCTTCATAGGGGCTATTTTTCTGGCTATGAGATGCATTCCACTCATTTACAGAACAAGCCAGAAGTTTTATACTCCTGGAAGAAGCACTCAACTTAGGATGGACAAGGACTTGGAGGATCAGTACCTGGCTTCCTCTCCTTTTGGGTGGGGTAACTCTGAAGTATGTATTATACCATCTGCCAGAGTTCCTCAATAGGATTAAATTCCAATTTCCAACAGTCGTCACTCGCATGTTAACAGGCTTCCTCTCATTCAGTGTCTCCCTTTTCCATTCCTCTAATGATGTTTCCACAGGTCACTTCCCAAATAAACCATTAACACTTGAATTTATCCCAGCTCTGCTTCTGGGGAATCCATGCTAAAACTAGACCATTGTCATAGTGAGGTATACCATCTGACAAGGTTTTCTGAATAGAAGATCTTCCATCATGCTGGTCTTTATGTGATCATTTATTTGCCCAACCCTCTATTTTTCTTCCTTTTTATAATACATCTCTGCAATTCTTGAGGGAAGTCTTGGATGACTGAAGAGATTTGAAAGCAACAGGAGTTTGATTTTCACTCATTTGACATTGTCTAGCGGTTGGGAAACTTGTGTTGGGCAGACAAGATAACCAGGGCAGGACAATGTCCCGTTCATGTATGAGGAGACCAATGTATTTGCGGCTGCAGTGCGCACACTTATATTTGTTCTGCTGTGGTTTCTAATTACAGGTTGCTTTTAAGAAAGTGAAAACATTCCTGGATAGAAAGCACGAAGTCATGATTTCTGAATGCTTGTCTGCCTAAGATTCAGCAGATATGAACACAGAATATCTGCTGGTAACAACTTAGAGATTTAAATATTTTTGGCAATTTTATAGTTTTATTCTCAATGGTTATACACACTTAATCTTGATCATGTATGTGGTTTGACATATAAGCCAAAGGCATGTTTTTATAGATGTCTGAATTAAACATAGAATGCTTATCAAGATAGCAGAATTAACATTTAAGTGGTTTTGATTAACCTGATTTTGCTTGTTTGCTCCTAAGTATTCTAGAGCAGAGCCATCTCCCTTTGCATAAAATGATTTGGGAACACAGCTCTAGGAAACATAATTTTCTAAATAGCCAAGAGCATCATGCCCAGAATATTTCCCAAAATTTGCCTCAAACTAAAGATTTGAGATTTAGCCATTTTCCATGCTCAGCTACTTGGGTGGGGCAGATTGGAAAGTTGGAATCTAACTATATAAACACCAAATTGATTAAGTTGATAAAATTGGGGTTGGGGAGGGGTTAGGAGTGGGGAACAGTTCAGATTCTAGGAGCAGGACTCAGCTCAGAATTGGAGAATTTTTAGTGCACGCAGTTTTGCCCAGAGTGGCATGTTGTCAAGTTTTCCTCTGGCTACATTTCCCATGAAGAGAAATGAACTCCCAATAAACAGGCTAGCCCTTCCTCAGCATGAAAAATGTGAGTCCCACGCAGTTTAACACATTGTAGTTTCTTTACAAGCTAAGCTAAATTTCCATCCTGAGAAATGTAATTATGTGGTTCTAAATCTTGTACTGAGCATTTACTATATACTCCACCAAGAAAGTAGATATTTAACTTTTAAGGCGAAGTTAGTCAACATTTTGTCTGTAAGGGCTATGAAGTATGCTAGATAGAATTCAACAATATAATTAAAGAACAGAGAGAAGAAAAATATTGAAAATGAATTTAAATTATATGGTATTTGTCTTTTTTCATCTTGCTTATTTCATCTAGCATAATAATCTCCAGGTTCATCCATGCTGTCACAAAAGGTGGGATTTCCTTCTTTGTTACAGCTGCATGGTACTCTATTGTATAAAGGTACCACTATGATCTCACTTCTATGTAGAATTTAATGAACAAAATAAACTGACAAACAAAACAGAATCAGAAGCATGGGTACATGGAACAGACTGACAGCTGTCAGAGTGGAGGGGGAGAGGGAGAATGGATGAAAGAAGGGGAAGGATTAACCAAAGAACATACATGTATAACCCATGGAACAGGAAACAGTGTGTTGTTGGCCAGAGGGAAGGGGGGTGGGTAAGAGTGGCAGTGGGCTAAACAGGGGGGAGGGAGACATCAGCAATAGTGTTGACAATAAAAATAAAGTAAAAAAAATAAGTCTTTGCCTTATAAAAATAATTAAAAATGATTGAAGAAATCCTCAGTGATATGTGGGAAATATCAAGCATTTAAATACATGTAACTGTAGTTATAAATGGAGAACAGAGACAGAAAATGGAACAGGAAAATATACAAGGTAATAATGGCCAAAACATTTCTAAATTTGGGTAAAACATCAACCTGTACATCCCTAGAATACAGGAAAGTACAAGCAGTCTAAATACAAAGAAATACCATACTTAGGGATTTATAAAGAACCTGCTCAAAACCAAAGATGTAAAGTATATTAGCTTTTGGAGAGAAGACCCACATTTGTCTACTGTACAACATCTCCTCTCTGCCACCTGAGTATAGGTGACCGAGCCCATAAAGCCATCCCCCACTGAAAGACTGTGCAAACTTCTGGGACTGGAAGTGGTAAGAGTGGGAAGGAGAAGGAGCACTCACTGATAGCAATGTCAGAGGGAAGTCAAAGGGAGAGAGAACTATAGAAAAAGAGAAAAAAGAAGCAAAGTGACTCCAAAGTGAAGAGGAGACCTAGGGCACACTCTACAGCAGTGAGGATGTAGTTCTGTGGTTATTGAAAGTACCTTGCTGGTGAGGCTGAAGTTGTGAAATTGACCTCACTACTGGTTCTGTCATGCAAGTGTGGAAGGCAGTGACCTTGCCTGCACACACGTAGTTAGGATTGCCTGAACAGTGGGAACTGTTGTAACCTACTCTGCTGGACACACCAATAGTAAAATAGTTTTGTTGCTTGGTGATGACCCAAGATTTAAAATGCCAATAGTCACTAGTTGTAGTTAACAGTTTTTGATAAAGCATTGAAAGTTGCCAAACAGACCTCTAGAAGAAGGTTGTAAAGTGGGAAACTTTTGACTGTTGTATTCCTTTGGGATAACTTTTTTTAGCATGTATATAATAATTAAAAAATAGTTTCTAATATTTAAAAAGCTAAAGGTTTTACACAAATATCCAGATTTTTAGCTTCTTTTTAAAAGACCAAAATTTTATTTTTTTAATTTTATTTATCTTTTAAAAGACCAAACTTAATAAAAAAACAAATAAAGTAAAAATCCAGAAATTTTTGGCTTGAATTTCTGCATGGGAATAATTTGTTGAAACTAAATAGATGTTGCTTCATTTAGATGAGGTATATACTATATAGTTTGCCGGTTGCTGTTTATCTTCACACCTGTGCTTTTTGTTGTTGTTGTTGAAAGTTCACTACAGTCTTTGTTAAAGATGGAAAAATAAGATAGACCAAGAAGAGTCACATGGTCCATAAAATACAGGATATAACAAATCTCTTTGTGGAAATGTAGAATATTTTCAAGTGTTTAATATGCAAAAACTGTGCTACATACCCTGCCAATTTCACTCAAATGTATCAACTGTGGAACTCCCTGAAAATATTTAAATGTCTTCAAATGCTAGCAATAGGAGTTAACTGAGAAATCATGAACAATTCTAAATACCGCCTTCCCATTGCCAACCAGGACACACACTGGTAAGAGTGTATGGTGCATATTATGAATTCACTACTTGAAAGTCCCATTTCAATATCATGGTTGATATGCCCACTCATATAGCTCTTGTGAGTCCTGGGGATAATGACATAGTTTTCTGTACAGCTTAAGGAGTGTCACCTATCTTGAGACCAGAAAACAGGCTGCTGGTCATTGTATTAGTTAAACACTTACTCTCTGAACAATTTTCCAATATTGCATTTCTAGAACGGGTTGGAAGTATGTGATGTTAGTAGGTATGGGTGGGAGGAGTGGACAAGACATCAGTCTGATTTCTTGGAGCAGGGTCTTAGTGGATAAGACCCCAGAGGTTTTCCTTGCACAGACTTCTCTTGATGCAGCCATACTTCTCTGCCCAGAAATATTTTCAAGGCCTGTGGAGTTTTAGCTCTGGGGGAATTATTCTAATCAGGCTAGACTTTGTTCAGATAATCCATGGGGGGAAATGTTGGCATCAGTGGGCAAGGTAGCATTAGTCCAATAACTTCAGAATATATCAGTGATCTTTCTATTTAACTGACCAAAGTAAATGCTGTTTTGCAAACTGCAATGAGTTTTATGTGATGAATTTTCTTAAGAAAGCCAAAATGAGAAATTTAGGTTCATGCAGAAGGCAAAGCCAGTGTATTTATTAGCATCAAGGGTGAAAGTTTCAAAGATTAATCTGTGAATAACTGTGCCATTTGTAACATCATAAACATGGACTAATGGGGAGATGGTGCAGTGGAATGCGAGTATTTGCAACCTGTCATCATATTAGTGCCTGGATCAAATTTGCTGCTAAGTTCCTCAGCAAATATTCAGTATCGTGTTGTGTCTTCTTGTTATAATTTGTACGGTATTAGTAGCATCTTACCATATTAGCGATGTTGAAATGTTTTTAAAATTATATCTCTTGGGTGGATGGAAATGGAATGTTCTGAGGTGGTGAAAGTATTAGTCATATTAAACTTGCCCTGTTAGCAGCTTTGCTTTGAACTGATACTTAAATGAGGTTTTAATATAAACAAAATGTACTTTTGAAATGCGCTTCCAGCTACAACCAATTTCTCCCAGTCCATTAGCCACTTTGCATCCCTTTTAAGAAACTTGAGATTGTGGGTTTGTTGAGGAGCCAAAGTGTTTGCTCAACTCATTAAGTCAAGTAGCGAGACAGTGATGGCAAGGACAGTGGTGTTCCCTAAGTGACTCTGGGTCCCACAGGTGCAACACAGACACAGCCCCCGCTCCTGACCAGACAAGCATCTTTTTAGGATTGCTTGCCTGTATCTATCTGTATAACTTCACACTCCTTCCCTTTGACTCAGGCAGGAGATTGGTAACTCTGCTGTTCCTGCTTTTATACATACATGCTCTTCAGATTTCGACAGTCATGGCTTTCTTGCAGGAAGAGGAGCAAAAAGCACTGAACTGCCAGACACCTAATGTTCCACTACACAGAGTTCTATGGTATCAGCGAAACTCCTTTAGAAATCACCTTAGGAAATGACTTAACCAAGGTGTGGTTTCACTCTGTGAAATGGCTTTTTCATTATTTACATGGATATTCTCGTTAATGTCTGCTTAAGGAGTCAGTGTATTAGTATTCTCTGGCCACCCTAACAATGTACAAAAACTGGGTGGCTTAAAACAACAGATATTTATTTTCTCACAGTTCTGGATCTAGAAATCTGAAGTCCAGGTGTCAGCAGGGACATGTACTCTTCAATGGCTCTAGGGCAGAATCCTTCTTTGCCTGGCCTAGCTTCTGGTGTATGCCCCCGTCTTTGCTGTTCCTAGTTTGTAGGTGCATCACCCCAGTCAGATGGCCATCCTCTTGCTGTGTGTCTTCATACTGTTTTCTCTTGGTGCATGTTTCTGCCTGTGTCCAAATTTCCCCCTTTTGTAAGGACACCAGTCTTTTGGATTAGGTCCCACCCTACTAATTTTATTTAAACTTGATTATCTCCATAAGGACTTTATTTCCAAATAAGGACATGTTCTAAGATACTAGGCATTAGGATTCCAACGTATCTTTTGGGGATACACAATTCAACCCATGACAGCAGGAGATCTTTATTCTTGTACATTTGTGCCACATAGTGCCTCAGTCACAGCACCAGGAGCCCTGAGGCGTAATTTACTGCCACATGGGACATTTAGCCATCATTGATCCTTAGGGAACAAGAATCTTTTCCTGAGAACCCAGCTTTCTGAATTCTAGAGAGCTTCAGATTACCTCTTAGACCTCAGCATGGAGGAAACAAGAAGTGATCTGTATTCTAAACGTATTACCTACTATGTTTCTAGCAAATACTATACACACACACACACACACACACACACACACACACATATGGGTAAGCATTCTTATCTTCTTCAGGGAGCTCCCAGGCCAGAGAGGTATCATTTTAGTCTACTTTAATGTAAAATATAATAATTATTACTTCTGTTGACATTAATACTAATTGATGCATTTGGTTTGAGTACTTACACTATGCTAAGTAGCATTTTCATGATTTTACTTTTGTCTTCTCATTAAGTCTCACCACAGGCCAGTAATGTGGAGATTATCTTGTATCACTGACATCCTGAGAGGATCTCGGACACACCCAAGATTGCACAGCTGTTGGTGCTCAGGTGTAGGCTCAGAACCAGATTTGCTGACTCCTCCTCCCTCTCTACATCAACCCCTATGGCCAGGGACTTCCTGTGTTCACTGACCAGGCCCGGGATCACTTGCCCACTCCTGCATCTGGCTCAGCCCCTACTGGGCAACATCTACTGAGAATGTTCAGAGAAGGTATCCAGAGGGAGGACCAGTATGTGTCCCCAGAAGAAACATGAGTGTGCATACTGGGTAAGAAGATTTAAAGCAACACACACCTACTTCTTTGAGAAGGTTTGCATAGGAGAACCGAGTTTGTGTTTTTGCCCCACATTTTGTCGTATAGCACAAGCCCCAGGCACAGAAGGAGACATTCAGCCATGCATAGTCCTCCCTTGTCAAAGTGAAGCTGTAAATTCTTAGAGAATATAGAGGCAATGTCACATCTCTTTCTCTCCCTCTGTATAAAGGCAAATAAAATGCCATAGTGAATAAGTACCTCATAAAGGCTTTTGCATCATGATGGGGAGAGTACCAGAAAGATGAGGCGAAAAAATAAACATAGCCCAGTTTGGCAGGAGACAGACTTCTGGGACACTCGATATGTTCAAACTCTTGATCTGGGGGTGATTACATAGACTTGTGTGTGTATGTGTATATGAGAGAGAGAAAAAGAGAGAAACTGTCCACTTAATACTAGTGCACTTTATGGAATGGTGGTTGCCAGGGGCTGGAGGGAGAGGGGAATGGGAAGTTACTGTTTAATGGGTACAGAGTTTCAGTTTTGCAAGATGAAAATAGTTTTGGGGATAGAAGGGTTGATGGTTGCACAGCTATTGAATGAATTTAATGCAGTTAAATTCACATACACATAAAACAGTTATGTCATACATTTTACATACATTTTATGTCATAAATGTTTTACCACAATAAAAAATTAGTGCACTTCTCTGTATCAATGTTATACCTCAAACAAAAAATGAAAGTGAAGTAAATAAAGTAAAATGTTCTATTTCCATTTGATACTGGAAGCCACAAGGAGGGTTGCATTGATCTCTGATAATTCCACAGAGTGGACAGGCAGCAGCAGAGGTCCTGACTGTGATGCCTTAGCAGACTGTTGAGCACAGGTATAAATAGGTTATTTCCCCCCAAAGCCTTGCCCACCTTCCTGCAGCTTCTTCTGCCACCCAAGTCCTGGTAATGAGCAACCTGTCTCTATTGTAGCGGAACCACCTTTTCACTATGATTTTGGTGCCAAAGAAATGACTACTCATATTGAATAAATTTAACAGAGCCTTAGTCCCCAGGAAATGTGTATTTTGCCTTTTCACATTTATTATAAAATTTGCATATCACTACCCTTGTGGTTACTTATGCTCTCTGGTCATATCAGAGAATCCTCATGATTTGCTGACTTGATTTCCTTTGATTCTGGCCCTTGTTCCCTTGGGGTTCACTCCCAACTTGATTCTGTCCAGCTGCATTTCAATATTTTGGAGTTCGCTGCCATGTGAACCAGTGTGAGGGTATGCTTCCCATGATTGAAGACACTGTATAGTTAAATCCTCTCCAATACCACCTGGTCCAGGCCACCATTGTTCATTGCCTGGAGGACTGCAACAAACTCCAGACTGGCCTTCTCATTCTCACTTTGGCTCACAGTCATAGTCCATTATGAGTGGCCAGGGGGACCTTGGAAATTAGTCATTCCCTATTCCCTTGGTGGCTTCTCATTGCTCTTGGAACAAGACACAAACCCACCCTGTGATGACTAAGGCTCTGCATTAAACTGGTGTTCACCTCACACTCCAACCTCAGCTCCTGCCAGTTGCTGGCTCCAGTCACACTGGCCTTATTAAGACCCAGAACATGGGTATAATTTTCATTCTGTAACCACAGTTTATGTTCTAAACCTTGGCCAATACAACTTTGGCTGCTCCTCATAGGCAAACCGAAGGATGGATGTGCCTGACTTCAGAGAAATTCATCCCCAATGCTGGAAAAATAAGAGTATTCATTTGTCACTAATTATGGGAATAGAAATAGCAGTAGTTTTTGTATGGAGGGCAATAGTTATATGCTTACTAAATTAATTTGTTTATTGAGTCAATATATATTGAACATTTTACTGCACCCAGATTCTATACCTTCAGCTCAGAGTTTTGTAATTAAGTGATGGTTTTATTATTGTTCATAATTTATAATAAATATGTACTTTAAATATTTCATAATAAATAATTTAAAAATATACTCATGACCTTGTCCTCAATGACATGAGTGATTTGAGCAATACCTGACTGGAGAATCTAGTAATAGGACTGCTTTTGGGCAGCCTAAATATTCCTTGTAGGCCCTAGTAGACTTTTGGAAAATGTAGTAGTAATTGCTGGAACTTCCACTGAAGAGGAAGAATCTGCTTTTGCCCACATGGCCACAGAGAGAAGAATTGGACACGAGCAGCCATATGGTTTCAGGGAAGAAGAAGGGGTCAGCTACTTCTCACTCTACGTATTTAATAGTAGGGATAGCTACATGTGTCTGTGGGATGCTGAAGGCCCGCTCTGGAAGTCATCCACGGGTGTCCAGATGCTCTGAGAACTGTGTGAGCGGAGCGCTGGCCACATGGTAGAATATTGTAAGTACTATATTGGTACTATTGTACCAAAACTTCTGGCTCAAAACAGATCCTCCTACGCAGGACCTCCTCTGTTCTTGCAGAAAATAGTGTCAGTTGAGGGCACTGTGATAGCATATTAAATGAAGGTTCCTGCACTGATTAAGTTAGGTTTTTCAAGTCATTTTTCACATTCACTTTAGTGTTTAGTAGCTTGGCTTTTTAATAAAGACTTTCTTTTATAAAGTTGAAAGTCTGATGCTATACTTGTCCTACATTATCCAGTATTTCACAGTGGTATTTGATTCCTGTACAGATTAGAGCCACTTAAACAGCTAGTTTACCAGTAGCTTAATCACTGTTACGTTTAGGCCATTGCTTTGAAGTTAATTAATTATGATACCAAACTGATAATTGATAACTGAATTGATTACTGAAAAATAATTCTATTTGAACATGAGAACAAGGAGCTTTAAATGTACCCACTATAAAAGTGGGTCCTGGCCTACCAGTCAGGTTGCCAATGGAGGAAAATCGATTTTGAATTGAATATTTAAGTATGTTTACTTTGCTTTTAAAATAATTAAAAATGGAAGTTTGGGGGGATGGCAGTAAATAGAAAATGTCAGTATATTTATTTGAAGGAACAAGGTTTGAGGAATTGGTTGAATAATCAAATTAGTTATGAACAGAATTTCAAACATAGAAGTGATTTACTGATACCTCCCAAGGGGGAAGCCTACTGAATGTTCCATTTGGCCTGTTTAACCTCTGGACATCAGGGTAGAGGAAGCATAACACCTCCCAAATTTGATTTATGGGCAACAGCTGTCTCCTGCTTGTGTCACAGTGATGAAATGTTTCACCATTTTGGGTGAATCTCATTCCTTGTAGAGGGCCACATGTTCAAGCCGGTGGGAGGATGAATGGGTACAAGCTGAGAAGGGGGAGAGAAAGCATAACCAGGGGAATCCTTTATGCTAACAGAAGCTGAAGATTAAAGGTAAAAAACAAGTGAATAAATATACCTCAAGAAATAATAGGTACTGATCCCTCAATCTGTTATAAGCAACCTAAACTAGACTGTATCCACTTCTCCATGGATCAGATGCGTTTCCTTCTTAGCTTTGTTAGAACTTGTTTGATGTGTCAGTTAATTACCTCAGATGTATAAATATTTTACCTCATTTTTTATTTGGAATCAACTTAATTTTGAATCCATCTTTTATCCCACCTGTCAAGCAAAACATCCACTTTCAGCCATCTCATAGCCCTCCATTTCCCTACATATGTGCAAAAGTCTGAGTGGTGCAAATTGCAATACAAGAAGCATTGGGGATAGGTCATGGACCATTAGTTGATATTGGTCACCATGGCAACATCTGTTATTGATGCCCATAGTTTCTCTTCATGTGGTGGCTCAGTTGCTTCACTGTCATACTTAGAGTTGATGGCTCTCTAGTGAAGCTGGGAACCTTGGGACTTATGCATCCAGCCTGCCTCACCGAAACCCAAGAAGAAGTAATCATCTTCTCGCGATTCCTAGACCTCTGCCTCACACAGGCTTTGGAGCACCTGTCCTTACCTCATAACTCTCAAAGGCACTGTCACTCTACCAGCCACCTTTCAGGTGTTCTAATATCTCACTCACTTGTTCTAATCTCTCCCATGTGCTTCTGATTCAAAAGTTATGAACTTAAATACAAAACTTAGGCAAGACCTAGTTTAATACAATCAAGGCAGCTAGGTTTTTGGTGAACAGGAGAGCATAATTCAAATTCAAAGCTATTCAGATATAAATAAATAAAACACAACATTCTACTGATCAAATGGACCACCAATATATATTACTTGACTTAAGTTTTAGCTAAAGAAAATTAAACACACACATACACAGAGTTTGCCTCTATAAACCAGGGCTGTTGGCCACCCTACTCTGGATCCTACTGGCTGGGATTTAGGGGTCTCTAAAATGCTATAAGCACATAGTTTAATGGACATGAATGATTGAGATTTTACTGGTCATCAGCTCTGTGGCTATCTCTTTGCCTCATGGAGGTAGCTAGCTCTGAGGATCTCTCCATTTCTCTTTAGTGCCATGGCTTGGTGTTGGTTCTCCCCAAACTGCTTGGTCATTATGCATCTCGATGGGACTACCTATGGACTATTTTAACAGGTGCTTTGCCACCTTCCCAGTGCTGTAGATGAATCTACAATTTAGCTAATGCATTTTAATTATTGAGGTGACATTTTGCCTTGTGCAATTTTGGATGGAAATGTAAACCAACTAGGGGCTCAGTTAGGCAATTTCTCTGTGTGGTGTGTAAATATGTAACTAATGGTCTAATCTCGGACCTGAGCAAGAGATCATTTTATCCCCTCTCCCCTAACATATAAGATGTATTTTAATATTAACTTCTCTTTTATCCATATATCAATAATTGAGCACAGCATCAATTAATAGGCTGGGCAAATTGCATTCCCCATCTTCTCGTTCATGATGTATTTTAGTAATGGAGATAATTTTCAAGATAAAGTATATAATTTAAAATGGATTAAGAAGAACAACTAATAAAAGAGAATTGATTCAGAGAAGAAAAGATTTGAATAATTTTAAGAAACCTTAGCTGTGTATCCAAGCCTTTGGATTTTTGTACGGAGAGCCTGTCGAAATGATCGAGTTTTACGCACACTGCAAAATTTCCCAGGTCTGCAGTAGCAAAGGATGAGGGAGAAGGAGGGAGAAATATACGCACACTCACCCACACAGACACACAGACGCAAACGCACACACTCCAAAATCTGGTCTTCTAATGAGGAGGGTATATATATAATCTCCATCCGTAGGTTATGATGGCTAAACATTTGCGCTAGCAAGTCTTTTTTGCGGCTTTCCATTTGCTGGATTTAGTTGGTGGAGCTTGGTTCTGCTTTTGATTTGCTGAATTGGCACCGAAGCCTCAAAGGCCCATCCCCCGTACCCCTTCCTTCCCTGTTCCCGGTACACGCGCTGGCTCCCAGCCTTGCGCAGGGAGACGCTGCCCTGCTCAGAGACCGACCGGCAGGCGGCTGTGGCGCAGGCAGCAGGCAGCAGGCAGCCCCGAGCCCGCAATGACAGCGCGGAGTCGGTAGATGGCTGTAGACAAGTGTGCTGAGCCGTGTGGTGTACAGAGCAGTGAGTCTGGGGAGGCCTTGACCGGACTGGATGCTGCTTTTATCTGAAGTACATTTAAAGAGATAAAGGGGAAGCCGGGTTGCTGCACGTGTTCTTTTCTCTGCGGCTGAAGCTTTACTTTGAGTTAAAAAAAAAAAAATCTTAGCGGCTGGCCTCCCCCAGCCAGCGGCTCTGTGCAGATGGGCTCGCCTCAAGAGGATCAGCCGCCTTCCTGTAAATTCCACCAGTGGGGACTTCCGTGAACCTCCCACGAGCCATCAGGAAATGGTGTAGCGCCCGCCTGTTTATGACTACACCATCGCTACTATTATCAATACTACCAGTAACATCGGTGTTTGTTTTCGCCACTGTAGCTGGCTGCCTAAAGTGTCTGGATCTGCTCATTAAGCAGCCACACCAAGAATTTGTTACCTAAGCAGCCTTGACAGGAAAGAGAGGAAAGGCAAGAGTTAGGAAAGAAAGAGAGAGAGAGAGAGAGAAAGAGAGAAAGAGAGGGAGGCAGCCTGAAGCAAGTCACATCACACACAGTGCCACTGAAGGAATGCTATCCTCATAAACTCGTAAACAAGCACAACAAACCTTGTTTAAGGAAAGAAGAGGGGCTCTAAGGACTTGACAGGAAAAGGCAAGATTTTCTACCCACTGGTTTCAGATTTTCTTCCAGATACTCTTGGTGAAGTAAGGAGACTTCTGTTTGCTGACAGAGAGCCCCTGATTTCTCTTTCAAGATGATGATGTATTTGTGGGTAGGTAGTCTCTCTCTCTCTCTCAATCTCTCTCTCTCTCTCAATCTCCCAATCTCTCTCTCTCCCCCTCTCCCCACCCCTCTCTCTTTCTCTCTGATTAATAAATTGACTTCGGGGATAAAGATTGCAGCCCAGAGTAATCGCATTTTGTGTAAGGTGATTATGCTTGTGGCAGAATAATCTTGCACTGTTACAGTACATGTGCTTCCATTTCCAGTGGGACTTTAGGCAAGACCTGGTTCATTAGCATTAAGCTGCAATTTTATTTTCAGTTGCGAAAAGGAAACCAAAAAAAGAAAATGTGTGGGGGAATGCATGGATTTCTCTTTTCTTGAAGCACAGTGATGGTGAATTCAGGAGAAAGGAAGGGAGGATGGAAGGAAGGGAGGAAGGGAGGGAGGGAGAGAGGAAGGAAGGAAGGAAGGAAGGATAAAAGAAAAAAAAAGATAGAGAGGGTATGGAGAGGCCAGTTCAGGCATGAAGTAAATTCTGCATCACTTGTAGCTGTGTGGGAATTCATTTAATTACCAAGAATGAACTGTTCCGAGTAGTGGTGGTTTTTTTGTTTGACTCATAATTTTTTTTTCTTTAAAAGTGGCTGTTTGTTTGTCATTTGGGGGCTGAGTGTTGTAGATGAGAGTAGTGTATTTTATTTGCCTTAATCAGGCATGTGTTTGTATGTGTGTATTTTACAATGTTGGTATTGCAAAAGGTAGATTTCCATTTACTTGTTCTGGCTTACTGATAAATATTGTGTAGTTATTGTTTGTTTGTTTGGTTTTCCCCAGGAGATGGCAAATAAAAGCACTGAAGTGGTAACCTGTACTTATGAATTGCAATATTTAACTGCTGAAAACAATTTAACAAATAGTAATCTAGTATGAAGGGCTTAGAAAAATTCCTTAATCATATTTTGGGGACAAATATATGCTCTAGTTTAGTTTGGCCACTGGAGAACTTATATGCATTTATCAGCCCAGTAACACAAGACCTAGCTCTGTGATCTCATGTTAAAGATAGGGTGTTCCCTGCTTTTCCAAGGGAGGGAGGCATTCACCAGGTGAAACTCTGCCTCTGTTTTTCATCAACATTATCATCATTGTTGTTTTTTTAATGTTCAGCATACTTAGGAAACCCCCTTTCCATTCTTCTCTTCCAATCACCATTCTAGTTCAACTCAGCTCCGTGAACTTGTCTTTGCTGTGAGGAAGAAAGCCTCTGGTTGAATTCTTTGCTAATTACATTGATTCTTTGACTTCTGATGATGTATCAGCCTGCCTTATCCCTCAGTAAGCATTGTGACTTAGACTTTTTTCTTTCCACCCTCTTGTCTTTTGAATATTTCTCTTTGTAGTGACTTTAGCTCTTTTTGCACCTGGCTTATTTTTTCACAATTCAATACAATGAATTCTGCCAGCTGGGGACAGACTGTTTCTATTACAATTTGTTTTTATTTTAGAGCAAGTTTCCTCTTCATTAAAGAGTTGTTTGGAGATATACAACCACTAAGTTGCATGCACCTAGCATAAACTTAACAGAGATAGTTTGATTTAAAAATACTGAATCCTCATACCATTTATCAAAAGGTGGCAGAGGTGGAAATGATTCAAATTTTCTACATTTACAAATGTTGATTTTTAAGCACTAGGAAAATTGGTCACATGGGATCATAGCATCAGTTATTAACGATATAACTATATGCTAGTATTTCAGGGGAAGGCATCTATTTTGGTTTTTACTCTGTGAGAGTATTTGGGTTAATTGTAAACAAATATTAATTCCTTTAGGCTGTGATGGGTTAAGGTTTACTGGTCACACCTTTTCTCTGAGATCCTAAGTGGTGTCGTTGATTTTATTTATGAAGTTTGCTGGCTCTTACACTTGTACATATTTGCATCTGGAAGCAGGAGGGAAAGCATGTCTTGTCCCAGGCCCTGTCCCAGGTCCTGAAAGCTTGCTAACCTGATTCTTAGTCATTAGTCCCTGACTTTCAAAAGCAACTTCCTTCAATTCCTACTATCCTCTTCCTGACCAATGCTTTTCGGTGCTATGTGTTTGTATGAACTGCATTTATCAAATTGAAAAATGGTTACTACCTTCCTGCGCTTTGTGCAAGGATTTTGTTTACATCTTTAATTCAGATTTTTTTGCCCTGCATTCAAAAAGTGGTAGAGACTTTAAATGGGAACAGCTGGATCCACGCTGTTTAAGGAGATATGAATTAGGAAGCTAGTATTAGTGCTGTGAGGTTGGAGGGTTTTTCCGTTCTTTTCTCCCTTTTTATGCAGAGGTTCTGCTGTTGCCTTCTAGTGTGTAAATAAAGATACTCAAAACGTGGCTGATAACTCTGTTTAAGAGCTCATCTTGCTTTAGGAAATTTTGTCTCAGCCACATCTCGATGTATGAAAATAGTGCTGGCTGCTCTTTCATGGATATAAAAATGAAAATGAAGAGACATGGAAATACAGTGAAAGATATTTCTTATTCAGTTTATTCCTGTTTTTTAAAATTGGTTAAGTAGACTCTTTCTATGTACTATCTATGTTAATAGCATATGATTTCAGTGAGTATATTTTTATTAAGATTTACAACTTTTCGTTGGGGAGAGGTATGGAATCAATGGGGAAGAATCTTCCTTCTTTTTCTCTCTCCCCACTCAACTGTGTTCCTGCTTCAGGACTGTCCTCTTCAAAGGAAGAAGGCAGAGGGGATGCTTTGGAACAGTACTGATTAAAAACACCATGCAGCTTCTGCAAGCTCATCTGATAATATTATCACAGATGCACAATATTGGAATCAATATACCATCTAGTATTGGTATATTCTTTCCTTAAATATGTTTAAGGAGTTTTAAAAAATAAGATGAGTAGTGTTTGGTGTGCTATATTTCCCCTGAGAGAGGACAGTTTGGTGTACAGGGAAAAAAGAAAGTTGAGTTCTCTGGCACCATTTGCTAATTTCTGGATGGTTTTGATTCACTACGCTCAGGTGCAGTAGAAGAGAGAAAGAGCTTGGAAATTACTTTTACTGGCTATGCATGTCCTAGAGTAAGATAGAGCCCTCTTGACCAGAACAGCCTTCAATGCTACTGTGGTTATTTAACTCCACAAACATTAGTCTTTCTTGGGATACAGTTGAGCTGTATCTCCCCAGGGTGAGCAGAACAAGCTGGCAGTTAACCTGGGCTTATTTAATTCAGAGATAAGACATCGTTAACCTAGTCCTTCATGTACTGGACCAGATAGTCCCCAACTTAAACTCCACTGCAATGTGTGTTTTGGGGAGAAATGAAAATGGAAAAAATGAAAAAAACTTCTCATTTCTCTTTATTTCTTTACTTTCAAAATAAACTATTTTCATTTTATTATTTATACTGATATTTTCTTATTGATGTACCAAGAGCTCTTCCTCTGTTTTTAGTTGTAGTTGACTCCAAATGGAGTTGCAATTTTTAACTTAACTTTCTTCTCATTTTATAATTTATCCCATCCTTTTATAAACAGTTTTACACATACATACCCAGGCTTGAACTAGTCAGAGAGGAACAAGTACAGCATTTCTGAGTGATGTTGGAAAGATGGGAAGAAGTCGTTACATTGTAGGCAGCATCACTGCTTGGCTAGTGCATTTCAAGCATTTAAAAAAGGGATGAACAAAAATGCATTATTCTTTCTACAGGATCCTGTATATTCCATTGTATATTACTCCGAACAAAAACTCAACCAACCAGAATATTGTATTATCAGCCTGCAAACTTATGAACTTACCTGCAGTCTCTCATTCCGTGTATTTGGGGAACCTCCCCTGAATTTCCCACTTTCTTTCCAGAATGCCTAAAGCTTTTTCTGTTCCATGCTCCATGTTTTAGCACTTGGCTATAAACTGATTATAAAGTACCTGATTTATAGATTCTGTATGGATGATAGATTATCCATAAAATGTAGATTAGACTATGTATAATTGTTTAATGTTCTAGGTAGGGCGTTCATGTCAATTTAACCTTTTTTTAGGGCAGAAACAATAGCTCTTCTTTTCATTTTAACTTTTGCCTTCCTTCTTTATTTCAAACAAACAATACATATGCCCTTTATATTAAAAGTAATTAATGAGAAGAAAACAAACAATACTAACTGTTCTAGCACCTAAAATAGATAACTAAATATTAACACAGTTTATTTCTAATAGATATTTTAAAGCACACAGATATGCACACACACACTTATTTTTTTCAGTTTGATGACAACACTGATAATAAGAATGAAAAGGCATACCACTGATTTATTAATAGGGTTTGTTGTTTGTTTTTCTGCCGTGTGTGTGTGTGTGTGTGTGTGTGTGTATAGGTAAAAATGCTATCACATTAAAAGGCCATATCATACTTAAACCATTAAAGTGAGAAGGAAGAAAAGAGAGAAAATATTCTGTTTGGAAAAAATGAGATCATACTGTTTTAGAACTTACTGTTTTGTATACTGCTTTTATTGCTTAGTATTTTGTACCAGTAAGGATTTTCCACAATAGCATCCTTAATGCTTGCATAGATGGTATTCCAGTGTGTAGATAGTCCATAATTTAACCAGGTCATTAATTGTAGGTTGTTTCTGCCTGTAAAATCTTTCCTAGTACCTAGTCTGGGTTAATATAGATATTAAGCATATACTTGTTCAGCTTGTTGATATATTCAACCTTTACTGAGTACAAACTGTATGCCAGTCATTATCCTGGACCTCGGGGAATATATAGAGAAATGAAATAAGACACGTTGAGAATTCAGAAAAACTGGAATTGTAAGGCTGGTTGTTAACATTATCAGCTGTTGACTACAGTTTACAGATTTGCTAATTATTTGTTCCTGAGATAGATATTTGCTTTCCTTTGCCAAATTGAATCCCAGGACGTCTTTCTTTACATTGTGATTTTGCTTCTGCTTTGATGGACAGGAGGCCCAAGTATAGTCTATTTTTTCCAAATTAGTTAACCCATTAATTCAATGGTTCCTTTTTTGTGAGAATATACTCTAGAGATTGCTGGTGGCAGCCAAAGAAAATATTGTTTGTTGTGGGGGGACAGACTTTAGTGTTTTATCCTGAAGCTAAGAATTTCTATGTTGTCTACTACTGGACTGCTTTGCAGCAAAATGCCTCAGGAATACAAAGATGACTCCTTTTTCCCCAAACAATTCTGATTCAGAAGTTCATTTCTGTGAATCTGGCAAGAGCATTTAGCATCCATACTGATCAGTATATCTTAGTTGGGGGTGGGGGAGGGGGCTGAGAAATGGACCCAGCTGACTCTGATTACTCTGATGAAGATACTTATCCATGCTCATGTCCTCATTTTTCTTGACTCTAATTTATACTGAAATCCCCTTTATTGTCCCTATATCACCAGGGACATCTCAGAGCCTCAAACACACTCCATTCTCTCAAATGCTCTGACCACCATTCTCTTTCCCCAAACCCAGGCCACCTCCTCTTCTGCTCTCCAGCAATGGAACATCTATAGTGTTGCTTAAAGATATTGTTAAACATTTGGAAAGGGCTATTTTTCTGGTATCTTTAAGTCAGCAGTACCCGTTTGTTGTGATACTCTTCAGGTAGAAGGAGGGTGATTGGCCTTCATTAACATTCCAGCCTTCTGGTTGATGTGAGGAAAACTGGATGGATTAAAAGTTAATGAATGGGAGCTCATTTATGGCTTACATTTTCTCCCCCTCTGCCTTAACCATTCATGGCTTCTACTCACTGCAGACTTTCTCTGGCACAGGGAGTAATACGTTATTTTCCGCTTGAGCACCCAAAAGCCATTGATGTAAATTGATTGGTACTTTTTTGTATTTTTCTGAAATTCTGTTTACATGCACATTCCTCTTTGTCTGTAAAGTGATTTGTATCATAAAGCTCCATCCATTTTTCTTTCCAATCTAATAATGACACTAAACTCATTGAATTCTTATGTCTAAAGATTCTTGCAAAAATAATGCTTTGACTATAAAGGGCAGTGAATACATAGTATTGCTATGAAGGAAACAAAATAAAAAATGGGCTAATCATTGCTTTCTCTCTGCAGGAAATTCTAGGAACTAGGTTTGTGTTCCTTCCTTGATATATTTTTTAAAAGCAAAGACTGATGAGGATTAATATGAAAGGGTGATGAAGGCTCTATGTTTAAGTTTTAAATGTAGTTGTTGGCCAACTCTGCAGATTCTTTAGCTCCTGAGGATCATAAAGAAAACTGACTTAATGTGAAGCAGTCATTCTATTCTTCATTTTACATTTTGAGTGGTGTTTCATATACCTTTAGAAAATTTCACAAACCTTCAGACAACTTGATCAAAAGATGCAGGTTTGAACGACATAAGCAAATTAGTTTCTATACAAAACTTGTGTCCCCATTCAGAGAAGAACAAATTGAAAAATTGATATTCAATACCAACAAGATAATTTCAGGAAGCAATAGAGCATTGTTTTGACAACTAAGGAACATGAAGCTTTTAGGACAAGTGGAGAGAGAATTGCACAGTGCTTTTCATTTATTATCCTAAGACATCTTGGGTAGAAATTCAAGAAAACAATTGAGAAGGAGAGGTAGGCATAGGAAGAGGAGGATTTGGAGATGATTGGGAGAAATTTAATGCTATTTCAAGGGGTGGTGTGGATTGGATAGAGTACACCAAAGCTGTCTTTCCATTCTGTGTCTCATGTTCCCCATGGTTTTCTCCCTTAGAGTCAGACTTTCAAATTTCATGTATTGAATTGACACCCTTAGGTACCTTGATGTGAGGTTTTTATATTCCTTTGCAGTTTTTTTGTTATTAATATATTGTCCAGCTTGCTCCAGCATCTTGCCAGTGGATTAAGTGGTATAGCTGAGATGGCCTTAGATAAGTGCAGAATATTAAAGAGAGAGAGTGTGTGTTTTGAGATACAGAGATCAAGACAGAGAAAAAAAGAAAAGGGAACTCTCTATTTACCTTTAATAACTTGCTATGAACATCATTTGGATTATCTGTTTTGTTTGATTACTCAAAAGTTTTCCTCCATTTCTTAACACCTAAAGAAGAGATCTTGCTTTTCCAATACCTCAAAGGTAAATGTTCATTGCAGAATAATCTTTTTACTATTAAAAGAGTGATATGAAAATTCTGTTATTTGCAAATATGCTTATATTTTGTTGACAAGTTTATAATTTGTCCCTGCTAGAATGTTCTATCTTAATAGAACACATAACAAAAAGAAACTACTTACATTTTTATCAGTGATGTGGAGTTGCATGCTCTCTTATATTCGACTGTTCCTTTTCTATTTCTCTGAACTACATGGTGAGTGCTTTTCTGTGAGGAAGTGCCCTGAGCCTTCTCTGTTCTTGGATGTCATGACACACAGCAGGTGGGAGCTCACAATATGTTTACCAATGATGATCATATTTACAAGATCTCAATGCACCATGAAACAAGTAGAAATTTGTGGTTTTAATTCATTTATTTGTTTAAAAATAAATACTGAGAGCTTCCAATGTATCAGATATTGTGTGTGTTTATGACCGGGGGATACAGGATGCATGATGTAGTCCTAATTCTCATGCAGTTTATATGTGGTTAAGGAGACAGATAAAACAAAATACAGCAAACCAAAGCAAAAATGGTAATGAAGAAGCAAAGTCATTAGATAAAGTGTTTTATCTAAAGTTCATGGTTGCAAAACTGAGTTGAGTTCAAAAGGGTAACATATGTGCTCACATATCTGAGAAATGCAGAGACAGGCTCTCAAGGTAGGTGTCTGCAGACAGTCAAGCCATGTCACTGGAACTCTGACTCAGTCCCTCAGATGCAGGCTCCCTGTGCTCTCTCCAGAAAGTGACTGAGGTAGCCCCAAGCTAACATCCACTGTGACAAGCCACCCCAGTGGACCAACCACTCTCATCCAGGTAGTAGTAGCTCCTGAGAGAGTTCTGAGACCAATTCCCTTGCACCTGGATTGGGACACCTACCCATTTCTGAAACAATTCCTGACACTTGATATCCGAGCCTGCGGAAAACACTCACTGTTTCGAAGTCTGAGAGTAGGCTCTGTGCCCCCAAAACATGAACCTAGAGTAGAGGAAATAGGAATGAGCTGTTATTGGAAGGAGAAATGAATGCTGGTTAGGTAAAAACAACAGATGCCCATTTTACATGTAAATACCCATTATAATTACAGCTTGTGATGAGTTGTAAGGCAGAAAGACAAAGGGTGCTTGGGAGGCATATTAGAATGGACACATCACGCAGAACTTTTCCAAGAAGGGGTTTTCTCAGCTGGGACTTGGGGCTTAGTGGCTGCTACCAGGCAGGAAGCTGCTAGGTATAGGTGGTGGTAAGGAAGACACTGAATACAAGAATGTTCCAGAAGGCCAGGTTGACCAAAGCTAGGTTTATGAGGGAGCAGGGCCAGAGAGAGGTTCTGAAGTAGGCAGGAACCATATCACGCTGGGTTAGAGGCTCACTGCGTTTTCACCGAGTATCAGAAACCCCCATCTATCATGTAATACCCTGGAATTAAAGCAAAGGGAGGGGTGGCCTACAGAGAGTAAGGGAGAAGACGGAGGGAGTAGTCTTTTCTTTTTTCTGTTTTCATTGAGCAGTGTTAGAGAATTGAACAGACATTTTTTCTCCTTCAATTTAAGCAGCTTTCCAATGGCTACAAATGACCAAATTCCTCCCAATTTGACTTTGCTACAACTCTTAAAAGGCAAGTTCACATACAAGCTAAACTCACTGCTTCTCTGCACCCAGCTATGATTTATATTTTCAACAAAACCTGATCCTCAGACCTCTGCAGTGACTGCTTCATGTGTGCTGAATCAGCAGGCTTCAGTTTGTGCTCATTTACCAAAAACCTCTGGGGGGGAGGGGTTAGGAGAAGCTAAAAAAAAGAGAGAGAGGAATGTGAGATATATTGAAACTCTGAGGTCCCCTGCAGAGCTGGGGGAAAGGGTGGAAAAGCTGTGAATAAATCACAGTGCTTTACACAATGGCCTGCTCTGTCTGGGAGCTTGAGCACCCTTGGTTGGTGATCAGAAATACAAAACAGTTTAATAATAGTGAGTGTTGTTAGGCATTTCAAGTATCTTCAAGGGCATTTGACTTAAATGAGCTCAGTGATGGAGTATTTAAGTAAAGAGAGTGTTGTTAATGGGCTAAATTAAAAGGCTAATCAAAGAGGCCAGTGCTACAAATGAGAGCAGGAACACAATTAGTTAATGGAGGATTGAGAGTAACACAAGAGGGAGGGAAATTTCTTTTTTCATATTTGTGTTAGCTTCACATGTTCCCTGAAGCCCTCAATATTTTAAACCAATGAAATAAGCAAAAATTCTTATGCTATGTTTTATTTGTAAAATTAAGCCAAATGTAGCATACTTTACATTATAAAGGAAACAGGATTTCACACACACATACTCACATAGGCATTCTTAAACATCCACAATCATTTTTCATATACAGATTAATAGCACATTTCTTGGAGGATATAAGACATTATAATGGTTAAGATGATAGACTTTGTATTGAGGTAGAACTGTGTTCAAAATTAGGCTTTACCACATTGATATACGTGTAACCCTTAGTTTTTTCATCTGTAAAATGGGACTAACACTAGTGCATGAGGTTGCCACCTGGCTGGTATTGAGACGGATTGTCAAGTGGCCATACAGGTTGCTTCTAGTCTCCAGCCCTTTTGATGAGTTGCAGCTTCCTTCCAGTTGGTCAGTGTCCAAACTGTATTGCTTGTTAAATATTTTGCACATCACCCTTGCATAGTTCTTTTTACTAAAGGTTGTAGTGAAACTCAAATGATGTATTGCAAGAAAGGTACTTAAAATCATACATGGCAGGGAGTAGGTGTTAGAAAAAAGTTAGCTATGACCACTATTATCATTATTATTATAACAAAATAATACAAACGTTATTGTATGCTCATGGGTCAGTATAGAATCAGGGAGGCTGTGCACAGTGCATGGTGAATCCTCCATCCAGCGCAGTGGCAAAAGTTTCAAAAAGCATGAAGTTTGATGCTGGCCAGGCACAGGTGCAAACTCATTTTGAACCGGGTTTTCTCTGTGTGATCACAGCCATTTAATTAACCCCTGTTAAAAATGGGGTAACACATGAAGAGGCATACAGATGATCTGATTGGACTGTTTTTAATGCCTATTTCAGAGCTTTGCACTGAAATGTCAGACTTTATACCCTTCCCATCCTCACCCCCCTAATTACTAAATAAAACTCTCAGTTGAAGAAAAAAAACTTCATAGCAGGATGAAGAGTAAAGGAAATAGAAGATAAAAGCATATTTTAAATTTGGGCTCTAAAAGAATGAATTAATGTCGAATCCTGGCATCAGTGTTCTGAAAAATGAATAGCAGAAAAATCCCATAAAGAGTATTCTTTAAAAAAAGAACAATGATTTTTTTTTTACTAAAATAAAAGTAATATTTGGATATCATAAAACTTGAAAATACAAATAAGAATATTAATTACTTTTAACTTATCACTCACTACTGTTAATATTTTGGTATATTTACCTTTTTAAATGTCAATATATCTGAATTTACTTGGATATCCTTATCCCTCAAACTTAGAATTATACTGAAATATTTTTATATACATTGTTTTAGAAACATTTTCTCATGGTCTAATTTTTAGAAAATAAATATTTTTTTAAAGTTTTATTATTTTTTAGCACTTAGATATGCCATAATTTTCTTTATTCATTTTCTTATTGTTGGACACTAGGTTGCATTTTTAAAAACATAGCTCATGATAAATATTAATTAAATGAACAGTAATAACTTAAAAATGTACAAAGTGGGCAGAGGAGAGTGAGCACACAGTTCAGACAGAAAACATCAAATAGACATAAATGTAGGACATTATGTTCATCCTCCCCAATATCAAATAAATTTAAAACAAAACAAATGTTCAGTCACTTCAAAATTGTGAAAAGGATAATAGACTGAGTGTCTGCCAGAATTTGAGAATACTAGTTCTCATGCATTTTTGGTAGATCTTCTGAACTGCTAAATATTTCTAGAGGTCTGTTTGTAAATTTAAAGTATTTTTAGATTGTTTTATTGTTTTCCAGTTACAGTTGTCTGCCTTTATCCCCCACCACTCCCCGCACCCCAGCCAAAACCACCTCCCTCCTTTGCTTCCATCCCCCACTTGTGTTTTGTCAATGTGTCCATTATAGTTGTTCCTGAAAACCCTTCCCCCCATTATCCCCTCCCACCTCCCCTCTGGTTACTTTCAGATTGTTCTTAATTTCAGTGTCTCTGGTG
>PVIA01004537.1:0-136024 GCA_004024845.1 Tonatia bakeri
GGGCTCCGAGACTGCAGGCTGTAGTCGCGAAGAGAATCAGAGTTGTGTGGAAGGGAGAGACAGCTTAGGGGGCTAGGGTACGGGGGCGAGGGGGAAGTTGGAGACTTTTTGAGGACTGGAAGGAATGTGCCTCCTGGCCCTGGGTGCTTCCCCCCTGGGGGGCGGCATCGTGAGGGACTTTGGCAGGCTCCTCTGAACGCCTGAGCGGTCCAGCTCCACGTATGGATCCTGGGAATGAGAATTCAGCCACAGAGGCTGCAGCGATCGTAGACCTCGACCCCGACTTCGAACCCCAGAGCCGTCCCCGCTCCTGCACCTGGCCCCTTCCCCGACCAGAGCTTGCTGCTCAGCCGTCCGAGTCGTCCGAGCTGCCGGAGCTGCCGGAGCTGCCGGAGCTGCCCGAGCTGCCGGAGCTGCCCGAGCTGCCCGAGCTGCCCGAGCTGCCGGAGCTGCCCGCGCTGCCCGCGCTGCCCGCGCTGCCCGAGCTGTCGGAGCCGTCCGAGCTGTCGGAGCCAGCCGAGGTGGATCCAGACCCAGACCCAGGTCTGGGAGACAAGGTACACACGGAGGGGCACTCAGAGCCAATCCTGTTGCCCTCCCGGCTCCCAGAACCGGCAGGGGGCCCCCAGCCCGGGATCCTGGGGGCTGTTACAGGTCCTCGGAAGGGAGGCTCCCGCCGGAATGCCTGGGGAAATCAGTCATATGCAGAGCTCATCAGCCAGGCCATTGAAAGTGCCCCAGAGAAGCGGCTGACACTCGCCCAGATCTATGAGTGGATGGTCCGCACTGTGCCCTACTTCAAGGACAAGGGTGACAGCAACAGCTCAGCCGGATGGAAGGTAACTCTGACCCCCTCACCTCCGTCCCAATACCATCTGCCCCTGGGCCCCCCCAAACCTCCTTACTACTATTCTGGGACCCCCTTTATACCCAGCCCACCGCAGAGGTCCACCTTCCATAGTCAATTACACAAACATGTACTTAGGATATAGTAGTATACGCCACGCTCAGTGCTTGATGCCGGAGGATCGCAGATGAATAAGACACTGTCCTGGCCTTGGAGAAAATTGAATTCTCTGCTCTCGGCTCAACACTCCCAGCGCAAGTGTTGGCTTGGGCCGCCCCAAACACTTATTCCCACAGAGAAGCCTTTATCCTATGCACTGCGGGAGCTGTGTGGGTTCTCCACATAAACCTAGCCTTCCCCCCACCTCTACCTCCCGCCCCAACACCTTTTCTCCCATTCCTGTGGGATTACTTGGATTGCCTGCTTGCCTCCCAATACCTCAGGGTGGAAGTTCTGTTCTAGAACTCCTCTACTCAGGAAGAGGGAGTGGAGTTCGCAAAAGGTAAAAAGAGCGATATTCATGCGGTAAGGTAGGTGACCTAACCCACTAAGAAGAAAACAAGGGGTCGTGATCTGATACCTGCCTCAGTTTACCTGATAATGCCAAGAAACGCTCCCTAGAAAGGGACTGTCCAAGTTTGGGGGGAGAGTTGAGGAATGTTAGTCATGAAGAAAAAAAAAGAGAGCACAAGGTTGGGCGTCCCTTCAGATTTCCATGAAGAAACTGTGAGGAAGAATCTCGTTAGATGCTCGGAAAACTTGTCTCGAGAAGCATGAGGCTCTAATCACGAAATCGAGGAGCTTCAACCCCTATGCATACCTTGGATGCCCATAGGTGGTGAGGTCAGCATACAAGGAAGTACAGAGGGTTTAAAGAGGAGAGGGTCTTCTAGATATAAGAGATCAAGGCATCAGATCTGCAGTAGCTGTAGGGGCTGGGTAGAGCAGAACACGGGACAGCTGACTGAGACCCTTGGCACTGTTTCTGGGTAGACTGCCACACCACAGTCGCAGCTCATAAAGCGCTCCCCTCCTAGGACTCAGCCTACACAGCTGTTTTTCTTTTCCCTTAGGTTCGGTTTTCCCGGGTAGAAGAAATAACCTTGAGTTGTTAGTTATGCTGTGGGAGTGTGGTCCCTCCTTGTACTTGACACTTACGCTGGGCTTTTTAGTTTACAAAGTGTTTTTTTTTTCTTTCATTAATCTTCACAGCAATTCCGAGATCCCACATTTTACATATTAGAGCACTAAGGTTTAGAAAGGTTAGGAAATTCGCCTAATCTCCATAGAATGAGGACTTGAACTCAGGTCTAACTCTAGACCGTATGTGGTGCTGCTAGTCCACGCTGCCAAGTTCACTTCGTGGGAATTATGGCAAAGCCAAATCATGCTGAGGCTGGGGCCTCCAGGCTCTCCCCCCACAGTCCCCTCCCCCACCCTACTCCAAGGGGACCTCGTGCCTGAACTGGCTTAACTGGTCACTTGCCAAGGTTACTACCACCCCACCAGGGGGCGGCACCCACTTAGAACAAGAAAGCTTAGTTTAGATGGCTTGGGGAGCAATTAACAGTCATCCCCCTTCGAACAGGTAAGAAGAATTACAGGCTCCTAGGCAACTCACCTCTCTAGGTAGGCAGCTGTACTGTGGACTAATTCCAAAATCTAAAGAAGGGATGAAGAATTGGGCCTCATGGGGACTGAGTAGTAGGGAAAGAAATGGGTCTTCTCAGTAGACCCCAGAGTTAGAGGATGAAAAGGGGGGAAAGTCACGGTGCCAGAAGTTAGTGTGGTCCTCAGTTACTAAGAGCCCAGGCTGGATGGACACGTATGGTTCCTTGAAGGGGCAGTTAAAGTGCCGTTGCTGTAGAGTCCCAGGAAGACATGTTCTTTAGCTAGAAAGAAAGAACTTCTTAAGCATCTTTCTCCAGGCAGAGGATCTCCTTACCTAGAGGGGCCAGAAACACTTGAAGTGATTTCTGACTAACCAGAGCTTGAGCCTCCTAGTTGCTCCAAGACCTTCTGGACTTTACCTGTATTTTTAAACAGCAAAGAGCTCCATGTGAGAGGTCAAATGCCCCTAAGGTTGTGGAGATCTTATGCACAAATTCCTGAGGAGAAGTGGGTGAAAGGCAGTAGAAAAGAGAAGGGAGTTGGGGGGCGGGGGCCACAAAGGAATGACTTAACCAGCCTGGGGCAACCAGTGGAATGAAACTCCTCTGGCGGCTCAAGAGTCTGCCAGTCTCCATTCCATGCGCCTCTGGGCAAAAAAACTTATCTCTAGAAGAATGTCACCTGCGAGAGAGAGAGAGAGAGAGAGAGAGAGAGAGAGAGAGAGAGAGAGAGAGGGGGGGGGGGGGGGGGGGGGGGGGGGGGGGGGGGGGGGGGGGGGGGGAGGGAGGGAGGGAGAGAAAGGGAGAAAGGGACAACGTATAGCTTCTAATACCCAAGGCACTCAAGAGCCAACAGAGACTCAAAGGGAGCTTTGCCATCACCTGGGGCCCACCCCAGCGATCAGGCAAGAAATCATTGATTCTGTACTAGAGCCTGAGTAGTACTGTGAGCTTAGTACTCTGAGGAGGGGCACTACTGGGGGGGTGGGGCACTGCCTGACTGCAGTGATAGGATCTGTGTCCTGGGTGCTTGCACTCTATGAGACTAATTCTGTGAAACTGTAAAGAACACAAGACATTTGGCTGCAGGAGTCAAGCAACCACTTTCTAAAAAGGAGACTTAAGCTTGGGCTGGCAGAACCAGTAGAATGCAGAGAGGGGAGCTCATTCCCAGGACAGGGAGGAAGGGAGGGAGGAATATGCGTTGTGTATCTGAGGCACAGTGAGGAGCCTGGCCCTAATGTGGTTGAGGGTGTGTGTCCGAAAACTGGGAGAAATCAGGAAGAAAAAAAAAAAAAAGCCTTCTTCGAATCCTCTGGAGAGCTGGGGCCCAAATGCTGTGGGGAGTGGAGCGCCAGCTGTGCCGAGGTTCCAGCCCCTCAGCCTGTTTGGAGAACTGGCTCAGGACAGGGTGGGTCAGTCCTGGGCTGGTGTTGCGCCACTGTCCTGTAAACTCCACCCAAGCTAGCACTCAAGGAAAGGGGTGGAGCTGTGGAATGCTCTTTCCCATCAGAGCCTAGTTCTTGCCGAACCAGGAGTGTGGCGTCCTGATATCCCCTCAGCCCCAGACAGCCCCCCGGGGACTTGGGAGGAGTTGAGTGCCGTGAGCTTTTCCAGGGTGGGTGCCTTGCCCTCTGCAGCAGGTTGCTATTCAGGTTGTCCCTGGTGCCCCTGCGCGGGCTTGAGGAGCTTGTCTTCTGGGTGGGAACTGTGTGTGTAGCCTCTTCCCCAACCTCCAGCCCTACCTTTGCCTGCTCTCCCCCGTATTTGACTAGCTCTGCGTCTCTGGGAATGCCCGTGGCTATGCCCCACCATCCTTTTAGGGACTGTGGCCCACTGACCCCCTGCTATCCACCACTCATGCCCCCTTTGTGTTGCCTCTGCCCTCTCCAGAACTCGATCCGCCACAACCTGTCCCTGCACAGCAAGTTCATCAAGGTCCACAACGAGGCCACTGGCAAGAGCTCTTGGTGGATGCTGAACCCCGACGGGGGCAAAAGTGGAAAGACGCCCCGCCGCCGGGCAGCCTCCATGGATAGCAGCAGCAAGCTGCTCCGGGGCCGCAGCAAGGCACCCAAGAAGAAACCAGCTATGCTGCCAGCTCCACCCGAAGGTGCCACTCCGACGAGCCCTGTTGGCCACTTCGCCAAGTGGTCAGGCAGCCCTGGCTCTCGAAACCGCGAGGAAGCCGATGTGTGGACCACCTTCCGTCCACGAAGCAGTTCAAATGCTAGCAGTGTCAGCACCCGGCTCTCCCCGCTGAGGCCAGAGTCTGAGGTGCTGGCAGCGGCGGCCGCCGCGGCTGCGGCTGCGGTGGTGGAGGAAATGCCAGCCTCAGTCAGCAGCTTTGCAGGGGGCGTCCCTCCCCCGCTAAAGGAAGATCTGGAGCTGTTAGATGGGCTCAATCTAACACCTTCCCATTCCTTGCTCTCTCAGAGTGGTCTGTCTGGCTTCTCTTTGCAGCATGCTAGGGTTCCAGGCCCCTTGCACACCTATAACCCCTCCCTCTTTGGCCCAGGGGAGGGGTCGCTGTCAGCAGAAGGGTGCTTCTCAAGCTCCCAGTCCCTGGAGGTCCTGCTTGCCTCTGACACACCACCCCTCCCTGCTGATGTTCTCATGACCCAGGTGGATCCCATTCTGTCCCAGGCTCCCACACTTCTGTTGCTGGGGGGTGTGCCTTCATCCAGTAACGTAGCCACGGGAATTGGCCTGTGTCCCAAGCCCCCAGAGGCTCCAGGTCCCAGCGGTCTGGCTCCCCCGCTTGCAATGGTAGAACCACCTCCAGTCATGGCGGCAGCGGCGGCTCCCGTCCCCAATAGCCCGGAGTCTCCTGAGCCTGAACCCTCTAATGAAGCTACAAACCAACCCAGAATGCCTCAGGATCTGGATCTCGACATGTATCTGGAGAACCTGGAGTGTGACATGGATAACATCATCAGTGACCTCATGGATGGGGACGGGGCGCTGGACTTCAACTTCGAGCCAGGTACTGCACCCCCCCCAATCACCGTAGTATCTCACAGCTTAGGCCCACTCCTGGGTGCCCGGCTACTTCTACAGTCTAAGTGAGAGGGGGAGACTTGGAACAAGGGGGTAGGTGGAGCTCCTGGGAAACTGGAAGGAGGGTGTCATGTGAGACTGGCAGAGTTTCCAGATAGGACCTCCAGGCCCTTCACCGGGTAGTACAGGGAAGGTGGGAGAGGAGCTGTCTCTGATTTCCTGGGCATGGGCCTTGGTGGTGGGATGTGGTTATGCCCCAGAGTGAGCCTCTTACCTTGTCCTCCATTTCTTCTTCCCACAGATCCCTGAGCCACAGCTGGAAGCTTTGTCCCCTGCCTCAGAGGTGGAGCCGGGGGTGCTCATATCCACTTTTTACCCCTGACCTCACCCGGGGAATTTGGGATCCTACTTTAGAGCTAGGATGGGGTCTATTCATACAGGTGTCCAGGAGATTGTAAAGATAAAGCTGCCCCATATAGGCGCTGTGGGGGGAGGGGAAGGGAGGGGGTTTATTCTCACTGTGCCAATTAGGGGGTAGGCCCCCTCTCAGGAGCCATCCTGGGCTCCCCCATTCCCACCCCCTAGGTTTTGTAGCAGGGGCAAGCAATGCTGTTGGAAATGTGAAGTCACCAGTGGCCTTACCTCTGCCTTTGGGAGCAGGATTTTTTGTAGCATTTTATCTGAGCTGGTCCAGGCTAGGTTGAGCCTGGTTTGTATGCAGTGGCCTCTTAGGCCAGTGGTGGGGGGTGGGGGTGGGGTAGTAGGGACCTGGAAGGGTCAAGGTCTGAGCACCGGAGTGGCTCACCAGGCTAAATGACCCTTGGAAGACTGCAGATCACACAAAGGCTTTTTATAAACTTTTAAGAACTATAAACACAAATATAGAGATTTTTAACAGTGGCAAGGTGCTAGTGATGGAGAGAATGCTTTTTTTTTCCCTTTCTGAGGGTTTTGTCATAGTGACATGTTGCAAACACTACAGACATCACTGGGGGAAACCTGGGGAGTGAGCAAGGGGAGGCACTCCCACGTGGCCCAGGTCTAGAACGAGGTCGGTGCAGATCTAGCTCAGAGTTTCCCTAATGAAAAGGCTAAGCCACACTCCCGCCTTCAGCCACCTTGTGCCTAGAAGTGTGTGGTATTAGGTTGCAGCCACACTCTCCCTTGACCCGCTGTGGGTTAGCGGCAGTAGGGGAGCACATTGAAGGCCTGGAATTAGTTTGTGGCCTGGGAAGGGGTGGGAGGGGGAAGAGAAGGAGGGAAGGATTTAGGGTGGTAAAGTTAGGCACAGAGACCTCCCTGTTCAAGGCCCCTGACAGCTGTCCCTGCCCTTCTTCCCCCTTGCCTGACTACAGGGGTTATGTGGAAGTGTGTGTGGTGGCGGGCAGGGGGAGGGGCGGGACAGAGAAGGGGGAGTTGGTGAGCTTGGCTGAGGGTCTGGGAAATGAGCCGGGATGGAGGGGAATGTGGATCAGGTTTACTAGCACCTGCCAGGGAGGCCATCTGGGGCTCCTCCACCCCAGCCCCCAAAGCGGGCCCTCCCCCAGTCCCCTTTGCATTGTCCCCTCCCCCACTCCTGCTGTGGGTTCCCATCATTTCCTGTGTCAGTGCCTGGCCTACCCAGATTGTATCGTGCTAGATTTGAGTGGGGTAGTGTGTCAAATCAATAAATGAATAAATTCAATAAATGCCTATAACCAGCTCTGGTTTCTGCTGCCTTGCTGCCCGCGGACAAGGGGGAGGGAGGGGGAAAGGCAAAGTTTTGGCGGGAGGGACTGCCCAGAGACTGAGATGTGGGGGTGGGGGAATTTCAGCAGGGGCAGAAGGTGGGGGTAGGAGGAGGGAAGCAGCACGTCAGTCACCTAACCCAAGCACGAGTGGGCAGGCTTTGATAGGCCTCCTTTGGTAGTCTGGCTAGAAAAGACCCCACCCCTCTACTCTGTCCCTCTGTCCCTCAAAGGATCATTGTACTAAGCTTCCCATTCTTTCCTCACCCCCACCCATGTGCAGCCCCAGCCTTCTCCTGATAACTCCTATCCACCCTCAGAGCCTCCAGGGTGCCCGAAACATACTTAGTCCTCCCTGCAACTACTGGGAGAAGGGCTCTCTTGAAAAAGGAACCTCACATTAAATTCCAGTCATCTCATACCTAGTATTGCTGCTCTCACTTGGTCACTTTTTATTTGGTTTTCGTTTCGGCTTCGGAGTGGGAGTTTTAAAGCTTACTTTGAGCTTCTGGCCTGCGCCCTTGCGAGTGGACTTGGTTCCACCTTTTTTGGACTGGAAAAAGAAAGGGTCAGTCAGATAAAGAGGTTCGTGCAAGGAAGCTTTCTACAAAGTAGGACCAAAGGCAGGACAACAGAGGTGAAAGGCAGGTCTTGGGCATGGGTGTTGAATTTGGAAAGGAAATCTACCCCAGAGGACCATGGTGGAGGAGCCTGGTTGGCTGGTGGGGAAAAGGGGTGCTGGGACAGACTAGATTTGGGGAGTCTTACTGCCAAGCTCCTAGCGGATTCGGCTTTAGCGAGTTTCTTGGCTTGTTTGATTGCAAGCATTTTCAGTCGGCTTCTCTCCATTAAGGTACACTGTAAGTGCAAGGCCTCTAGAAACCAGGAAAAGGCACCCCACCTCTGAGGACTGGCAACCTTACCTACCCATCGCATCCCTCCCATTGTTGAAATTATCATTTAGAGCAACCTGGCCTGAGGTTAGTCTGAATAGTGATCTGAAGATGCCTAAGCTTCAACAGAAAAAGGAAGGGAAAGATGGAAATGATGGGGTGGTGAGAGGGAGATATACTGAGAAGATGACTGAGAAATGGGGGGAGCAACGAATAACACACAATGCACCTGGTTTGTGCTAAGTATCCCTCCCAAAGTGGACCTAGATCCTATTCTCCTTTTCCTAGGATCCTGTGATCCCCCTTGCTGTATGACAGCACTCCCACCCTATATTCTCCATCGCCAGCTATATGTAGAACTCTCCATGTTCCTCCTTTCTCCTCCATGCTCCTTACCGAGTACTGCAGGTTCTGCATTCTTCAGGAGAGGTACAAAGGCTAGGAAGGCATTGGCACGTGGTGTTCCTGTGAATACAGCAGTATGCTATCCCCAGCCCATTACCCAGTCTCCACCCTTACAAAGCCCAGCATTTCAGGACCGTACCACTCAACACTAACTTGAACTGGTTTGCCCCATTTCCTCTCCTCAGATCCATCCCTAGGATCAAGGGGGGTGGGGTGGGTGTGGTATGTGTGAACCTGACCTATTGTTACAGGCACTGCCCCTTCTTAGACTGACTAGACATGGTCAATTAGACCTGGTTGAGGGTGCACTATTTGAAGGACAAAGTCCACAATCCATTCTGAGGGCCTTGCTCTATCGCTGGGGAATGCTCTCAAGCCTCTACCTGGTTTCCCGCGTATCACCCTACAGACGTAGTAGGTGTTTCGAGCTGTAAGGAATTTGTTGGCATAGTCTCCAGGCTTCTTCATCATGAAAAACAACTTCATTGTTCCTGTTGTGTCACACAAATCGAGGGAGCCTGGAGGGAGGCCACAGGGGTAATTGGGGCAGCTGAGGAAGGAGAGTGGGGGCAAAAGGGGCCAGGGATCCTATCCAGAAGGAGACTCAAGGCCAGAAGGAGGCCTTGGGGGCCAAAGATGACCCTCCTGCTCCTGACCCTTGGCCGTTAGACCCCTCCCCAAACTCCTCACCTCTTTTAGACAACCCCAGTTTTTTGCGGATGTAATACAGCAGGTGGTAGACAGCACAGTTGGTATTGGCAATTAAAATCTGACTATCTGAGAAGAGATGGGATGGGGCGTATGACCCTTCCCTGGTTACACTGTTCCTGTGATCGCCACTGCCCTCAAACCTCCCCAGCCCCACACGTGGACTCCAGTCCCTCCGTGATGACCCTCACCTCCATATTTGATGTAGATGAACATGCTGTCAAGATCTTACTCTCCAGAAAGGACCTGATGAGTCATGGAGAAGGAGGGTGTTCCGGAGACCTTGGGAAATCCATGGGGTTGGGGGATTGGAGAGGCAGGTGGATTACATGCTAGAGGAAGCGCAGGCCAGGGAAGACAGCAGAGAGCTGAGAGAGCTAAGGGCAGTTGTAGATAACCACCATCGCTAGGGGGCGGGGCCTGAGGTTGCAGTGGAGGGATTATGAGGTCAGAAGTGGTCTGTGGGGTAGAACTCGGAATGAGGATAAAGAAAAGAACCTGGGTGAGGTCTGTAGAAGATTCATTGGGAATAGGGGTGACATGATCAATCTAACTCTAAAATGGGCCCCAGAAGGATGCCTTAGAGAAAAGTTACATTTCTGGAAATGCACTCTTTTTCTAGTTAATTTGTGGTACTACTGCTTCCACAGCAAGAATCTAGCACTCCTTTTCCCTACTCTCAGCACCATGCCCCCCATTCTTTCTGTACCTCATGTTCCCTCTGCACCAACAACAGACATTCTTGATTATTATCAACAGAAACTTTATTTCTCATTGATTTGGGAACAACTGAAGGGTAAATGGAAAGAGGGATGGGGAGGGGGGAGGGAGGGAGGGAGGAAGGATTCTGTGAAGAGGAAGGGCTGGATTGAGGGAGATAAGGAACATGTACAGGGCAAAGGGGCAATTCTTAAGGAGGAGAATATTGAATGAGGGGACAGTTATAGTGGGTACAAAATTCAAAGTCAGCCACAGTGGGGCTAGAGGAGGATTGGGTCCAGGCTGGTTGGATAAGGGGAAGTTAGTACAATTTAAGGCTCCACGACCCTGGAGTTCTGCCAGGGTATCAGGGCTCAGGTTTCAGGTCTCAAGGTTTAACATGGGGGAGCCCAGTAGGGGCTATGCTGGCTGCAGGGGGAGCCCCCAGGGCCCTCCCCGGGAGCCCCTCCTTTGGGGGGAATCTCACTGACGTGGCAGAGCCGTTCGCTGTAGTCTGGCTGCAGGCTCTCCGCCAGGCCCTTAGATACACCACTCCAGGCCTAAAGACAGATATCTCCAGGTCAGGGGTCAATAAGGAACAGGAAATAAAAGACCCAGGCTCTGTGCCAAGAGAGTGCTCACTCCCTCTTCACCATTATGACGATGGGACACAGAGACCCCTGGGCTCCCAATACCACTGTGTCCATCTGCCTCAACCAATCTATAATAAGCTCTTCCACGGGTCTCTCTCCATCTCCCCCACCCCGCAACTGGTCGGCCACATACTGACAGTTAGTGTGTATGGGCCCTCCTCCCCTTTGCCCACCCCCTACACTCTGTCTTCCTGCAGGAAGTCGGCAGTTGACAGACTGCAGTCCCCCTGTGACCATGTTCTCACCAAAAAGTTGCCCTGGTATTCCGTAACCAGATCCTCTAGGCTCTTGAGGTGAGGAATTCGGGGCATCACCCTGGGGTAGGGGGAGAGAAAGGGAGCAAGAGCACATTGGCAGCACTCTTTTATTACCCTTTCCCCCCAGTTCTTCCATGTAGAATAAAGAGATTCCGTGTTCTCTGTGCCTGCAACTTCTCTCCATCCCTACATCCACTTGGGTGACCCCCCTCATTCTTTACCGCCCTGCCCTCTTCTTCTAGAAACCCTGTAATCATGAACCTCCTCTACTATTCCCGGCCACCGCTGCCTCTTTTTTTCTGGGATTCCCAAAGTCTCACCTTTCCAGCCAGCAATACACACAGATGAGGATAATACCAATGAGGCTAATAATAATCAGTCCCATGGAGCCAAGGGGGATGATCACGGCTTCCACTTGAAACCACGGTGGGGGCTCTATGGAGAAGAGGAAAGGTAAAGAGCCCTAATGCTTTTCACACCTCTACGACACGCCAGCAGTGGTAGAGCCCCAACTAGGTGCCTGGTACTATGCTAAGCATTTTTCTGTATACTTAATCCTCACAACTCCTGAGAGGGGGACCAATTAGTATCTCCATTTTACAGATGAGGAAGGGCAATCGAGGAGGCTAGTGGTGTACCCAAGATCAAAGAGGCAGTAAATGGCAGAGGCAGGTTTATACCCGAGATCTGGCTGGTCCAAAGTCATCTTCACTATGCTGCTGCCTTCCAGGGAATGCTGTAGGGGTGGCTTATGGATTCTATCTCCCCTTCGAGTACTCCTCGGCCTTCTTCTCAACCCGTCCCCCTACTCTAACAATGCAGCGACCCAACCCTACACGAAAAAACCCCTGCTTCCTGGTGGTTGGGGTGGAACAGTGAGGGGAGATGGGTCATCAGATTTGGGAGCTTAGGGATAGGAAGGTAGAGCAAAAGACAGCGGTGCTGGAAAGGGTGGGATGCTGGACTCGTGGGTTGCAGTTCATTTTACCTTTTGAAGTATGGCCGCCCCACTGGATCGGTTGGCTCCATTCGCTCCAACGCTGAGCACTTCCACAGAGTGGGTTATAGCGGCTCCGGACACGAAACGTGTAGAGTTTCTGTGCGTCCACACTGGGCAGAAAGAAGCTTTGTCTGTGGTCCACAGATTGTTCCTTGGGGAGAGAAAGAGTGAGGGAAAGATGGGTGTCTTTAAAAGAAGGAAGAATTAAAATGGCTGCCCCTCCCCCAACATCATCTTCTGGCTCTTCCCAGTCCCTCCCTCCTCTCTTGACTACTCAAGCTACAGGGCTCCCTCCACTAACTAGAATCTAATGCCTCTCTCCTGGTCACCGCCCCCCCCCCAATCTCAATTTTTTTAAAAATGATTTCATTTATTTACTTTTAAACAGAGGGGGGAGGGAGAAAGAGAGGGAAACATCAATGTGTGGTTGCCTCTTGCACACCCCCTACTGGGAACCTGACCCGCAACCTAGGCATGTGCCCTGACTGGGAATCGAACCGGAGACCCTTTGGTTCACAGGCCGGCAGTCAATTCACTGAGCCACACCAGCCAGTGTCTCCAGATCCCCTTAAAGGCTTCCTTTGGTTTACTTGTCTGTCTGGTGTTGGGAAGACTATGGGTAGGGAAACCCTAATGAAAACTGACTGGGTGATACTAAGGAAAGAGTTGGAGAAAGGCAGGGGGTGGGCAGAGGAATTGGAAGGTAGAGAATAGGAGCTTGGAATCAAGCGCTCCTGTTCGGCTGAGGCAACCCTTTGTCCCTGCCTGCTTGGCGTTGGCTGCTACATTCACATCCCCAGTCACTCACCGTCCAGCTGTGGTCCCGGTCACTCCGGTACTGCACCATGTGCTCCAAACAGTGGTCCAAGTATCTGTTGCTCCAGTTCAGTTGCAGTTGTGATTCACTCAGCTTTTGAACAGTTAGGTTCTCCGGAGCCCAGGGAATCACTGGAGATATGTGTGTGTGAGTGGTCATTCCCCTGACCTAGATAAGCCAGGATCCTGAAGATAGTGCTCCTGATCCCTCCTCCCTTCCTCACCCCAAACCCTTGCCTCCTCCTTTCTGCCCAGGTACCCTAATACGGAAAGGACACAGCTCTGTATACTTCAATGACCCACAATCCCCAGACTCTTGAGCCCCCTGTCAAATTACCCAGATCCTGCAGTTTTAGCGTCTGTATGGTCTGCCTCCTAGGTTTCCGTGGGTCCTGGAGCTGGACAACAAATGTTTCGTAGAGATGGATCTCCTTTTTTTGCAACCAACAGCCAGAAGTGGTCTCTGAAGAGAATAGATAGTGGCCACACTCTTGGGCTTTGTCTTTAGAGTTCTTGTACCTAGAGAAGGGTTAGAAGGAAGAGGAATGCTGGGGTAAACTTGGGTGCTACAGACATCCACAGCCCAGCCTCATCTCCTCTGAACTAACTTATGACTTACCCCATGAGAAAATACTGGAGTGCCTGGAATGCTGGCTACCCTGTTTCTTGGGCCCCAGGCAGTCTCTCACATCCAGCCCACCTCCTCTTCCACCCTTGTACTATCCCCTCTTCCTTTCTCATACCAATAGCGCAGCGTCAGGTTGGTGGGCTGGGGCTCAGAGCTGCTGTTCCAAGTGCAATTCATATACTCGACATTGAATACAAAACACTGAACCTCTGGGAGGGGAAGGGTGGACAAATCAAAGATTCCAGGGAGTGTGGAGGTCAGGGAGAAATCTAGGTCGGAGAGAAAATGAAGCGGGGGAGGGGGAGAGAAGAAATGATGGTCAGAAGCAGCAGCAGCATGAGGCAGGGAACCCTTCCCCCGCCCTCCCCCAAGCACTCTTAAATTCTGCCTACATTCAGTGGCAGGTTCCAGATTTCTGTATGGCCCCCTCCCACAACCTCCCTTATCACCAAGCCCTTCCAGTACCAGGTTTCCCACCAGTTGTGATGCTTTCATTCCCATTAGTCGGTGTGAGGAACTCTGTGGTGTGCCCCACACCCAGCAGAGGCAGCTGCAGGAACAAGAGGAATCTGAGTGGCAGTGGTCGCTTCAACATGGCGCTCTTGCTCTTCGTTCCCTGCGTGTACTGTGTCAGGAACCTGGGCCCCTCACACACTACCCTTCCTCACCCAGACATTTCCTTCTGTCATAGCTTCCGGTGGAAAGAACCTTAGAAACCGGGGCTTTATAGAGGGTGTGGCAAAGTGTACTATGACACAGGCTAAGTCTTCTGGGAGATTAAGTGGTTGATCTAATCTGTAGGTGTAACACCGCCCAGCCGCAAAGTGGTGCTAAGGAGGCTGAGTATACAACACTGCCGCAGACTCAAGAATCCTTGGATCGCCTAGATCCTGGGAAGGATCTTATCACCTAGCACCATTCCCAACCACCTTCTAATCAAAATCATTTCATCCTATACAGTGGAGGGTCTGAACTTCTTTCCCATCCTATGCTGCACTCCTTCCTTGGCTCAGCCACCCTGAAACTTCTGTCAAAGCTCTACTGTCTTGGCTAGATGGAAAATACAGTCTTGACTCCTGTGGGCACATAGATAGCTGTCTTTGCTCTGAATGAATCCCAACCACAATATCCGTCCTTAGCTCCTGGCTGAGCTGGGTCTCTGTTGACACTGGTGAGGAGGTCTGACTTAGATGGAGATTCTGGAAATGGAGGATTCCAACTCCTCATCTTCCCCTCCGTCTGCTTCCCTTCCTGTATTCTCCATCTGAGTTAATGGTATTATCACCCTCTCAGTCACTCAGACTTGAAAGCTCAAAGTCATCTCCAATTCCTCCCACTATCTCACCCTGAGAATCCAATCAGCTCCACTTTCTATGGTGTTTCTCCCAGCAGGGCCCTCCTTTCCATGAGCACGGCTACTAAATCAGCTTTTTATTCCCTCTGGTCATCATTCTTACTAGAACCTACCAACCGGCCTCCCTTTCTAAACACCCCCTGCTCTCTCATCCATTTTTTATCTCATTGTCAGATTTATCTTTCCCAAAGTACAGAGCTGATTGGAGAAACTATTTACAAAGATTGTTTATTCAGCAAGGATTTATCGAGCCTTTAATACGTGCCAGACTCTGTGCTTATCTTGTAACCCACCCTAATTTTCTTTGTGTTAAAATTTCTCAGGGTTAGCTCCAATAGTACCTCCTCCAAGCAGAATGTTTCCTGTCCGCAATCAGAATTAATGTGTGGCCCCATTGTGATTCAGTAGAATTTTGTTATTATTTTTGTTATTTGCTACTTTTATTTTCATTGTAATTTGTTACTTTTATTACAGTAGTGTGCCTTTTCTCTAAAAGGCAATGCCGTCATTGAAAGAATATTGGCTCAAGAGTGAACAAAAAAGAATCCTAGCCTCAGCTCTGTGACCTAGTAGTTATCTAATATCCGGCCAGTGAACTTCTACTCTTTGAAAATCAACCACCTTATCCATAAAATGAAGACAGTAATCCCTAACTCATGGGGCTGTGTGCGGATTAAAGGAGATAATGTCTGAAAAGAATCTGACACTTAGTAGGTGCCTCTTTCGCTAAAGCAAGGGTTATTAACCTGAAATTCCTGGAAATTAGGGGATGTATGGATGAGCTTCAGGGGGTGTGTAAAAATCTTCCTGGAAAGAATCTCAACATTTTGTGTGTCTCTACGTTCCTTTTTTTTGGGGGGGGCGGGGGGAGAAGGGCCACAGCTTCCATCAGCATCTCAACTTGTGAATCAGAAAAAGTTAAGAATCTCAGTGCCAGGCCCTGGCGGGATAGCTCAGTTGGCTAAAGCATCATCCCCATAAAACCTGAGTTCGATCCCGGTCAGGGCACATACAAAAATCAACCAATTAATGTACAGGTAAGTGAGACAACAGCGCTCTCTCTCTCTTTCTCTCTCTCTCTCTCCCACCCCCTTCTCTCTCCCGTCTTCGCTCTGAAATCAATTTAAAAGAAAGAATCTCAGTGCTAGACGATAAAGACCTCGAGGGATTAGATTTAGCCTTTCGGGATTTAATGAGTGCTTTGTCAGTATACACGGGCTCTTTGAAGTCACACCGATTCTTTGAAGGCTGTATAAGTACACCCATTTTTCCGATGCGGAAACTAATACTATCGAGCACCCATTCTAGGCCCAGAACTGAGCGAGGCGCCCGGCAGCCAGCACAAGTCACGGCTCCGCAGCGCGGTTGCCTGCCGGCTCGCAGGTTCACATCCCCGCCCACCGCGCGGCTTCGGGACGGCTCGCGGCTGCCGGCCGTGTGAAATCGATCTGCAGCCGAAAAGCTCCGGGGCGCGAAGCTCCGCCCCACGCCGGCCCAGCCCCGCCCCGTGGAGGTCCGTATTGTCCGCCGGTTTCCGGCGTCCCTCGGTTACCCTCGGTAGTTTCCGGCAATGATCGAGAGTTTCTAACGTCCCCCCTGTTGTCTCTCGGCCGCCGTGCTCGCCACCGCCGCCCCCCTGGCGGCTTCCCCTCCCGCGGAGCCGGCCCAGCTCGGGCCTCCGGCGGTCCGGGCTGGGCAAGATGGCGGCCTTCGGGATCTTGAGCTACGAACACCGGCCTCTGAAGCGGCCGCGGCTGGGGCCTCCCGATGTGTACCCTCAAGATCCCAAACAGAAGGAGGTACGTTCACAAGCCGGGGTTCTCGCGGGGCCACGGACCAACGGTCAGTACGGGTGGAATCGCCGAGGGTTTTGGGAAGGGGAGGCGGAGCGGTCTGGTGCGAGCGAAAGTCCCGAAAGGGGAAGAGTAAAGTGGGTGCAGGAGAGTGGAACCTGGAGGGCACCGGAGTGGGGGGGGGCGGTTTCTGGGTGTGACTACGGAACGACGAAGGGGTCACTCAGGAGGCGCCCCCCTCTGCACACACACCCCTCAGAAAGTTGTCTTAAGGAAGCTCGTAGGCAAAGAGCGCTGTTGGGCGAGCTCCGGTGATGGGGAACCTGAGTGACTGGGGGCTGAGGGTCTAAATGAATATCAGGGCCTCGCGCTAAATAACAATCTGTGCTACTCAAAGTACTCCTCCCACCTTGTCCCCCCCAACCCCACCGCCTTCCCTCCTTTTTTCTGCCCCCTCTCCCACCACCACTACCCCGCTGGGGGGGAAAAAAACGCTAAAATGTTGCTTTCCTGCCTCAGGACGAACTGACGGCCTTGAATGTAAAACAAGGTTTCAATAACCAGCCTGCTGTCTCTGGGGATGAACATGGCAGTGCCAAGAATGTCAACTTCAATCCTGCCAAGGTGAGAAAACCCTGCCAGGCTGAAGGAAAAGGCTGGAAGAATCTGAGAAGGAGCAAAGGCCGTGGGTTGGGAAGACTTAAAGGGACAATCTCAGTGGCTGAGTTTTCCTTCATAAACTAATGCTACCACGTTGGCAGTTGCCCATCAAAGGCACGACCACCTCTTTCTGCCCTTTCTTCCCACCCTGAGGTATAGTTTTCTTCCCTCAGATCAGTTCCAACTTCAGCAGCATTATTGCAGAGAAGTTACGTTGTAATACCCTCCCTGACACTGGTCGCAGGAAGCCCCAAGTGAACCAGAAGGACAACTTTTGGCTGGTGACTGCACGATCCCAGAGTGCCATTAACACCTGGTTCACTGACCTGGCTGGCACCAAGCCACTCACACAACTAGCCAAGAAGGTGAGATACTGTTTCTTGTTCCTCATGCCAAGGTGGGGAGCATGGGTACCAAGTACCCTCCTGTTCCCAGATGAAGCTATGTGGCTGACAGATTGCGGTGGCAATAGAGGTCTCACTGTTTGCAATCTGCATCCAGGTCCCCATTTTCAGTAAGAAGGAAGAAGTATTTGGGTACTTAGCCAAATACACAGTGCCTGTGATGCGGGCCGCCTGGCTCATTAAGATGACCTGTGCCTACTATGCAGCAATCACTGAGACCAAGGTTAAGAAGAGACATGTCATTGACCCCTTCATAGGTGAGTAACTGCTAACACCAATGGTCTGTCCCACCGCTGATTGCTTCAAGGAGTGATAGACCCTTGGAACGATTCTCTTTATCGGCACTCCTTCCTCCTGCTTGTATGTTGCATTCTCTCAATTTAGTAAGCATCCAGTAGCTTGAGTGCCTACTGTGTGCATGTACTGGGTTCTAAAGAGGACCGGTACCTCATCCCTGCCCTTAGGGTGCTTACAGTCTACTAGGGATGCCAAGGCATGTGTACGAATCACATAATTGCGTATAGAAAGTAGTAAGTGGCAAAAGAGGAGGCAGAGGCTTCTTTGAGACTTCAGTGAAAAGAAACAGTACTTTCTTTGGGGGAACAGTTGACATGAGCCAAAGAGGATAAATAGGACTTAGAAGTATAGTAGATCTTGAGGGTACCCCCCTTATCCGAGGGGGATATGTTCCAAGACCCTCAGTGGATTCTTTCTGTTTTTTTTTAAGATTTTATTTATTTTTTAGAGAGAGGGGAAGGGAGGGAGAAAGAGGAAGAGAAACATCAACGTGAGAGAGAAACAGCCTCTCGCATGTGCCCCAGCTGGGGACCAAACCCACACGTGGGCTTGTGCCCCGATTGGGAATGAAACCAGCAACCTTTTGGTTTGTGGGGCAGTGCCCAACCAACTGAGCCACACAGGTCAGGCCCCTTGGTGGATTCCTGAAACCACAGATAGTAACAAACCCAATATATACTGTGTTTTTTCCTATACATACATAGCTATGATAAAGTTTAATTTATAAGTTAGGCACAGTAAGAGATTAAAGACAGTAACTAAAACTAGAACAATTAGGACAATATACTGTGATAAAAGTTTTGTGCGTGTGGTCTGTGTCTCAAAATATCTTGTGTTGTACCCACCCTTCTTGGCATGATGTGAGATGATAAAATGCCTGCATGATGAGATGCAGTGAGGTGAATGACGCAGACATTGTGACATAGTACTAGGCCACTGCTGACCTTCTGACAATATGTCAGAGGGAGGATCATTTGCTTTGGGTGATCCTGGGTCATGAAGTCATGAGTGACCGTGTGGATGGTCGGACGTCAGGAACAGATGATTTGGATAGTTGGGCAAACACACTTATTTTCAGGCCTCACTTGACTGTGGGTAACTGAGAAGGCAGAAAGCAAAACCTCACATAAGGGGGGACTGCCGCGTGGTGATTGGAGTGGAGTGGGATGGGGAGCGGGGCTGGGCTGGGGTGGGGAACAGAAGGTGTTCTAAGCAGAGGGACAGTGTCACAGAGCCCCTTCCCTGTCTTTCCCTTAGAGTGGACTCAGATCATCACCAAGTACTTGTGGGAGCAGCTGCAAAAGATGGCTGAGTACTACCGACCAGGGCCCGCAGGGAGTGGGGGCTGCGGTTCCACTATAGGGCCCTTGCCCCATGATGTAGAGGTGGCAATACGGCAGTGGGACTACAACGAAAAGCTGGCCATGTTCATGTTTCAGGTAGGGCATGTCGTGGGGCGCGCGGGATGGAGCCTGATCTTGCACTCTGCCGGTGGAGGACGCGATCTGTCTGCCCCCTTGCCCCAGTTGTGGTTCTCTTCAACCCCTCATGGATTTTCTCTGCCTCATCTCTACCAGTCCCTGGGCTAAACGAATCCTTGCCCCGCCCCTAACAGGATGGAATGCTGGATAGACACGAGTTCCTGACTTGGGTACTTGAGTGTTTTGAGAAAATCCGCCCTGGAGAGGATGAACTGCTTAAACTGCTGCTGCCCCTGCTGCTTCGAGTAAGGCTTAGGATTGCGGGGAGGGGTCTAGGGAGGGTTTGAGGAGGAATACGATGTGGCAGCAGCATCCCTTGGAGAGAACCCAGAGAACCAAGGGATTTGCTCACCGTGTCTTCACAGTACTCCGGGGAATTCGTTCAGTCTGCATACCTCTCCCGCCGCCTTGCCTACTTCTGTACCCGGAGACTGGCCCTGCAGCTGGACGGCATGAGCAGCCACTCGGCTCACGTTATGTCGGCTCAGGCGACAAGCACCCTGCCCACCACCCCTGCTCCTCAGCCCCCCACTAGCAATACACCCTCTACACCCTTTAGTGACTTGCTCATGTGCCCTCAGCACCGGCCCCTTGTTTTTGGCCTCAGCTGTATCCTTCAGGTAGGTACCAGGTGGCCCCAAGGAAGTGTTAAGAGGCATCCTGAGAGGAGCGGGGTGCCTGTCCTGGAGAATGGGTGTGATTGGAAATTGGAGGTGGAAGTCGGCACCGAGTACATGCTTGGAGATTATTGCTTCTCATGCATGGGCTGTTAGTTCCCTTTGAGTTACTTAGTTCTTTTCTGGAGCTAAATAGGATTCCCAGAGGCTTTTTGGAGAGTGGATGAGGGAAGGGGCTCAGGGAGCGAGTGATGCCACCCCGGGGACTTAGAACTTTGGAACTCTAAGGGTGGGGTCTTACAGTGGGGGTTCTGCAGAGGTTGGCGTGGTAACTGAGTCTGACGCAGCGGTTCTTGTCCTACAGACCATTCTGCTGTGTTGTCCGAGTGCCCTGGTTTGGCACTACTCACTGACTGACAGCCGAATTAAGACTGGCTCACCTCTTGACCACCTGCCTATTGCCCCCTCCAACCTGCCCATGCCAGAGGGCAACAGTGCCTTCACTCAGCAGGTAAGTTGGGACCCCATGGCCTAGTACCCCCAGATCGGGCGGTGAGGCCCAAACACTCTTTCAGAAATAGTGACTTGGGAGTCCAGCAGTGTGCTTTTAGGCTGGGGGACCTGGCCTTTTTGTATTATGCCTTGGTACACCCTTAAATCCTTCCTCGTTGATATTGTAGGTCCGTGCAAAGCTGCGGGAGATCGAACAGCAGATCAAGGAGCGCGGACAGGCAGTTGAGGTTCGCTGGTCTTTTGATAAGTGCCAGGAAGCTACGGCAGGTAGGTGGCAGACAACAGGTAGTAAGAAAGGTGTTTCGGGAAAGGATGGGGTTGGTAGGCACAAGAGGTCTGTGAGTTAGGCTGCACGGGCAGATAAATCCCCTTTGCTGCTTCCCCTCTGTAGGCTTCACCATTGGACGGGTGCTGCATACCTTGGAAGTGCTGGACAGCCATAGTTTTGACCGCTCTGACTTTAGCAACTCTCTTGACTCCCTTTGTAACCGAATCTTTGGATTGGGGCCTAGCAAGGATGGGCATGAGGTAAGCAAGAAGAGGAACCAGATGGGCAAGCGACATTGCAAGAGCAACAGAGTATGAGGGGAAGGCATGGGGAGGCATGAAAACTGCAGGATGTCCGAAGAGATGATCTTACCGGTCCTGGGATGTTTTAAGATGGGGCCCAGTCTTTTTTTTTTTTTTTTAAGAATTTATTTTTAGGAGGGGGAGGGAGGGAGGGAGAAGGAGAGGGAGGGAAACCTCGATGTGTGAGAGAAACATTGATCTACCATGGGGACCTGGCCCACAACCCAGGCATGTGCCCCAACCCAGGAATTGATCCCGTGACCTTTTGGTTTGCAGGCTGATGCTCAATCCACTGAGCCACACCAGCCAGGGCATAAGATGAGGCCCAGTCTTTAAAAAACTGGAACTGAGTTCTTTGTGTTCAGCCCTCCCTTACTCGCTCCTGTCTTCCTTTGGTCTCCAGATCTCCTCAGACGATGATGCTGTGGTATCACTACTGTGCGAATGGGCTGTCAGCTGCAAGCGTTCTGGTCGGCACCGTGCTATGGTGGTAGCCAAGCTCCTGGAGAAGAGACAGGCAGAGATCGAAGCTGAGGTGAGGGAGAGAAGAGAATGCGATTGGCCAGCGGGGGCCGTGGCCGAGGGGCTTGGAGACAGGTGGAGCTGGTAGCGGGAGCGAAGTTGAAGTCGTGAGAATGAAGCAGTGGCAGAGAAAACCCTATGGGGAAAGTGGAGGACATAAGGCAAAAGCAGATAGGCGAGTGGGTTGATGTCAGAGACCCAGAAGCCATCAAGGCGTGGGTTGGGAGGCAGTCAGGAAAACACAGAGGTCAAAGCGGGAAGGGAATGGTAAACCTTGGGGTGCGGACAAAAGAGGTGGTAGTTTCGGGATTACGCACAGAGAAAGGAGCAAAGCAGCAGGTGGAAAAGCGAGCCTGCGGTGTGTTCTGTCATCTTACAGCGCTGCGGAGAATCAGAAGCCGTAGACGAGAAAGGTTCCATCGCCTCTGGCTCCCTCTCCGCACCTAGCGCTCCCATTTTCCAGGATGTCCTCCTGCAGTTTCTGGACACACAGGCCCCCATGCTGAGTATGGACCCCTGCCACCCTCTGCTTGCCTTGGCCTGGACTCAGTTACCTGTTAACTGCCATCAGAAAGCATTATTAAGGGCCTTTTAGTATATTTGTGTGGCTCGGGCTCTATGCTGAATCACTTTTGGATGCAATTGTAGTCTTTGATCGTCTTACAGTGTAACAGAGTAGAGAAATTAAAAGAAGAACAAAACCCAGAAGGAACGATTGAAACCCTTGTTAGGTATATTTAGGAGCAGAGATGCTGTATTCCTTCCTGAGGCGGTGTGTGGGGCCGGAGATGGGGGAACTGAGCACACCTCCCCCCTCGGCAGTGTGTGTCTGTTCTGTTTCCCATCGTTTTTCTTGTTACCCACTTTGGGTACTCCAGGGGGAGCATGCCTGAGGTGTGTCACTTTCCCTTCCTGTGCGTCTCTCTCCGTGCTTCTCCTAACTCATCTTCTCTCATTCCCTCCCTTCCAGCGGACCCCCGCAGCGAGAGCGAGCGGGTGGAATTCTTTAACTTGGTACTGCTGTTCTGTGAACTGATTCGCCACGATGTTTTTTCCCACAACATGTATACTTGTACCCTCATCTCCCGAGGGGACCTTGCCTTTGGAGCCCCTGGTCCCCGGCCTCCGTCTCCCTTTGATGACCCTGCTGATGACCCAGAGCGCAAGGAGACTGAGGGCAGCAGCAGCAGCAAGCTGGAGGTGAGTGAGCTCCTCCTGGGCCTGGGTGGTTTCTTCTCGTGTTCCCATCTTCCCCGGCCCGCAGAGTCCTCTTGAGAGTCCCTTACCCAATACTGAGGGCAGTACCTGCTGAGCGCTTCGTGGTGTACAAGGCACTCGTGCGTCCTTATCTTTCATTGGATCCTCACAACTGCCGGTGAGCTGATCTTAGCCCCATTGTACAGCTGAAGGCACCCGAGGCCCATGGTGGTTGAATGACTAGTCAAGGCTTGAATCCAGGTCCGGCGCTTCGCCCGCTGTGGTCTCCTCTCCAGCTCCCCTGTCAGCCTCCCCCTGTCAACCTTCCTAGGTGGTGGTGAGCAACTCCCTGGGGCTAAAACAAGTCCGCTTATGTTCTGCGCCCTCAGGATCCGGGGCTCTCTGAGTCTATGGACATCGACCCTAGTTCCAGTGTGCTCTTTGAGGATATGGAGAAGCCTGATTTCTCAGTAAGTCAGAGCCCAGTGTGTGATCATGCAGCTCCTGAGGGCTTCCCATGATGCCTCTTGTGGGAACTGTTTTCTGCCCCTTCATCTCCTTTTGTTCCTCTAAACCAGGGGTGTCAAACTCACTTTCACCCGGGCTCACGTCAGCCTCGTTGTTGCCTTCAAAGGGCCAAATATAATTTTAGGACTGTATAAAGGTACTCCTTAACTAGGAGCAAGGAGGTCGGTGCTGCCGCAGTGTAGAAACAAGGTGCCGGGCCCCAATAAAACAAGGTGGAGGGCCCGCAGGCCTTGTGCTTACCACCTGTGCTCTAAATGTTCTGCCCTTTGGCCTTTCTCTTAGTTGTTCTCCCCGACGATGCCCTGTGAGGGGAAGGGCAGTCCGTCCCCGGAGAAGGCAGATGTTGAGAAGGAGGTGAAGCCACCACCCAAGGAGAAGATAGAAGGGACTCTAGGGGTTCTTTACGACCAGCCGCGGCACGTGCAGTATGCCACACACTTTCCGATCCCCCAGGTACTCTTTCCCCAATTCCTTGTGACCATCTGTTTTGAGCCCAGGTTTCCTGTCCCAGGACCAGCGGAGGGGTTGGAGCCGTTCTGGAGGGTGCAGCGTGCTGGGAAGGAAGGGCTTGAGCGCTGGGCTGCTGAGGGGCGTGGCGCATGCTTTTAAGAGGAGGGGAAGAGCTCCCCGTGCTGGAGTCTGACGGTGCCGCTGGGATGCAGGAGGAGTCATGCAGCCATGAGTGCAACCAGCGGTTGGTCGTACTGTTTGGGGTGGGAAAGCAGCGAGATGATGCCCGCCATGCCATCAAGAAAATTACCAAGGATATCCTGAAGGTTCTGAACCGCAAGGGGACAGCAGAAACTGGTGGGTTTGAGGATCCTTAACCAGATCTCCCCCAAAGAGCGCCCTAGTCAGTGTTCCCTCCCCCAGCGTAGGGCACTCCCAGTCACGCCCCAATGTCCTGTCTCTTGGAGTCTCCTGAGAGCTCTAGTCCTTTTGAAACTTCCCCCCTCATTCCCCTCCTCTACAGACCAGCTTGCTCCTATTGTGCCTCTGAATCCTGGAGACCTGACATTCTTAGGTACCTCACAGTAAGCCCCATATGCCCGCCCTCCCCCTCCCCGCCCTCCCTCAACCTAGCACCTTCCCGTGTGTATTCCTCTAAGGTCCACATGGTCTGTGGTCCTCAAAACCTTCACTTCACTGTCCCCTTCATCCCTCCCCCACCGGTTCCTTGGCCCTCCCTTACCATCTTCCCTCGTCCCTCCCTTCCTTCCCCTTTCCTCCCATCCACTGTCCCCCACCCATAGCCCTTTCTCCATTCCCCACCCCACCCCTGTCAACTGGTTTATCTTCCCTGTCCTGACTGGTCCCTTGCGACTGTCCCCTCAGGTGGGGAGGATGGGCAGAAGCGGAGACGCAACCGGCCTGAAGCCTTCCCCACTGCTGAAGACATCTTTGCTAAGTTCCAGCACCTTTCACATTATGACCAGCACCAGGTCACAGCTCAGGTGCGGGACTAACTCCAGCCCCCTTCCCACATTCTGGCCTCCTGCCCTCCTCTTTCTGTCCAGCCAGGTTAAGCCTCCGGGTCTCATCCCTTCCCACCGCCCTCCTTTCCTGCCTGCCCCCATGCCTCTCTCTGTCTCTGCACTCCCTTCTCACTCCCACTGCCCTTATCAGGTCTCCCGGAATGTTCTGGAGCAGATCACGAGCTTTGCCCTTGGCATGTCATACCACTTGCCTCTAGTGCAGCATGTGCAGTTCATCTTTGACCTCATGGAATATTCACTCAGCATCAGTGGCCTCATCGACTTTGCCATTCAGGTGGGGCAGTTGGTGAGATCAGGGTGGAGGAAGGAGTGTGTGCTGTATAGGGTCACGAGGATAGTAGAGGCTCCAGGCGGAGTCCCGGGCTGTTTGGAGGGGCAGAAAGACTAGCACAGCGGGCAGGGGTGGGGGCGCAGAAAGACTAGCATGGGGTGAGGCGTGGGCAGCGGAACACGAGCTAAGACAGCAGGAACAGAGACTCAGATGTTCCCTGGGGAGGCCCGAGACACAGATTAGAGCATCGGGCACACACTGTCCTCCCAGCGTCGAGTTCGTAGAATTGTATCCTGGAGACTGAGTAGGTCGTTGATGTGGCTGACGTAGTTAATAGAATAAAGGTCAGTGGCATATGGGAACAGGGCCTGTGGAGACTGAGATGGCTCCAGCAGGGCGGGGCTGGGGCCTGGCTTTGCCGGTTTCTTCCAAGGAAGCGGGGTTCTATATAGCACGTGCTCATCACTCACCCCTCTCATTCTGCTAGCTACTGAATGAGCTGAGCGTCGTCGAGGCCGAGTTGCTTCTCAAGTCCTCTGACCTAGTGGGCAGCTACACTACCAGCCTGTGCCTGTGCATCGTGGCTGTCCTGCGGCACTATCATGCCTGCCTCATCCTCAACCAGGACCAAATGGCACAGGTCTTTGAGGGGTAAGCAAGGCTTCAGAATCACTGGAACACAAGGGGCCCCAGTGAATGCCAGTAGAAGTGGTCACGAAGCACATGCGGGGCTCTCACGGTGGGCACGTCCACGCCGTTCAGGTGCAGTGGGGAGAGTATCGCCAAGAGACTTGAACACATGTCGGAGGACCTCTGTGGCCCGGGCCCCGCACACTCTGTGTAGACCTTCCTGACCTGGCTTTCTCGTGGCAGGCTGTGTGGCGTAGTGAAACATGGGATGAACCGGTCAGATGGCTCCTCCGCAGAACGCTGTATCCTTGCTTATCTCTATGATCTGTACACCTCCTGTAGCCATTTAAAGACCAAGTTTGGGGAGCTGTTCAGGTAAGAGAGGTGGCAGGTGAGGGGTCGTGAGCGGGACCTCATCTTGTCTCCTTCCCATTGTCGCCCACCTCAGGAGCAGAGCACAGCCCGGGACCCCACTGCCTCCGCAGGGCTGCCTGGGGACTTTGTCCTCCACATATTCTTGGTTCCTGAGAGTGGGCCTACTTCCTTGTTGGCCTTAGCTCCAACCCGTCCCTGCGGGGCCCACGCTCTTCCTCTGCCTCCATAGGCCCCCAAGCTTTCCCCCGCAGCCCCGGGTTCCTTTTTGGCCTGGTCCGCTTTGTCCCATCTCTCTCTTTCTTGTCCCGAGATTCCTCAGTCCCTCGGTTTCTCCTTTTGTTTTTTTCTCCCCCTTGCTGACCATCCCCCTACCTCACCAGACCTCCAACACTAGTATCTCCTCTCCCCTCCCCCTGCAGCGACTTCTGCTCCAAGGTAAAGAACACCATCTACTGCAATGTGGAGCCATCGGAATCCAACATGCGCTGGGCACCCGAGTTCATGATTGACACTCTGGAGAACCCTGCCGCGCACACCTTCACCTACACGGGGCTAGGCAAGAGTCTTAGTGAGAACCCTGCTAACCGCTACAGCTTTGTCTGCAATGCCCTTATGCACGTCTGTGTGGGGCACCATGATCCCGATAGGTATGGGGCGTACTGAGTGAGGAGTGGGCACTGCGCTCCGGCCCCGTATTGGGAGGGATGAGATGTCCGGGAGGTACTGCAACCTTGGTTATTGCCGGGGTGGAGAGGAAAGGTGAATGAGTCTGAGGTCCGGTGGGACAAGGCTTTTCCTGAGGGCATTTGTACTTCTCCCCAGGGTGAATGACATCGCCATCCTGTGTGCGGAGCTGACTGGCTATTGCAAGTCGCTGAGTGCGGAATGGCTGGGAGTGCTCAAGGCCTTGTGCTGCTCCTCTAACAATGGCACTTGTGGTTTCAACGACCTCCTCTGCAATGTGGACGTGAGGCTTGGGCGGGTCCTGCTGGGGCCTGGGCCGGGTGACCCGGGGTGGGGTCTGGCCTCAGTAATCGTGGCAATACTAGGCCAGAGTTTTGTGGAGCGCAGGCATACCGTTCTGAGTTCTGCGTGGACACCTTCTCTCCACCCTGAGTTGTGTGTGATCTGTGCATTTTTGCCCCCAGGTCAGTGACCTGTCTTTTCACGACTCCCTGGCTACTTTCGTTGCCATCCTCATTGCTCGGCAGTGTTTGCTCCTAGAGGATCTGATTCGCTGTGCTGCCATCCCTTCGCTCCTTAATGCTGGTAAAGTACCAGTGCAGAACCCCTAGAATGGCTAGGACCCCAAATTCCAGTGTGCACTCTGTGGCTGCACGCTCTGTGCGGTGTAGCGCTCCCTTGTGGTGCTGTGGTGTGCCTCGGGCAGGTGGGGGGAGCCTCTTCGTAACCCCGCATTTGCAGCGCTTGTCTGTCCGTTTTGTGGCCCTTCGAGGAATGCTCCTTCCACAGCAAACATGTGGCCGCTCCATGTCTCCTGCAGCATTATCTTGTTTTCTCTCCTTTTGCCCGACCTCCTCTCTCCTTTCACTGCCCACCTCTGCAAAGCCACATACGTTCCACCCTCATCCCATTGTCTCCCGTTTCCCTAGCTTGCAGTGAACAGGACTCTGAGCCGGGGGCCCGGCTCACCTGCCGCATACTCCTCCACCTTTTCAAGACACCTCAGCTCAATCCCTGCCAGTCCGATGGAAGTAAGTGATCCCCGTCTGAGCCAGCAGCAGTCCAAAGTGTGGCTACACCCCCACCACGGTTTCTACTTTTGCTTCCCCTGACTTTAGCTCCCTCCCCAGACAAGCCTACTGTAGGAATCCGCTCCTCCTGTGACCGCCACCTGCTGGCTGCCTCCCAGAACCGCATCGTGGATGGAGCTGTGTTTGCTGTTCTCAAGGCTGTGTTTGTACTTGGTATGGGGGTAGGAAGGGAGTGGTGCCAGAAGTGTGTATCGGGTGGAGTGCCAGCTAAACTACAAAGGACACTCTTTCTCCCTCCTGAAGGTGGTCTCCCTGACCTTTAGGGAGGAGAGGAGGGAGGGCAGTGTATTTCTGGCCCATAGGGGTGGATTTGGGGAGTTGCTGCCTCTGTGGGTCCCGGGTGGGTCTCCACACAGGGTTCGGATCTCACTCCGCCCTCCATATCTCCTGCCTGTGGACCACAGGGGATGCGGAACTGAAGGGTTCAGGCTTCACTGTGACAGGAGGGACAGAAGAACTTCCAGAGGAGGAGGGAGGAGGGGGCAGTGGCGGTCGGAGGCAGGGTGGCCGCAACATCTCTGTGGAGACAGCCAGTCTGGATGTCTATGCCAAGTACGTGCTGCGCAGCATCTGCCAACAGGTCAGTCTCACCTTCCCCCATGCCTCCTCAATGCCTCTGTGTCATGTAGGCCCATTCGCAGCCATGAGCACGCCACCTCTCTACTAAACATCGTGACCCTCATGATCCCCCTTATCCCTGACCCCGCTGCCCGCACTGGTTGCCTCAGTCCCCTGACGATGAGCTTCTTTAGGAATGGGTAGGAGAACGTTGCCTTAAATCGCTGTGTGAGGACAGCAATGACCTCCAAGACCCAGTGCTGAGTAGTGCCCAGGCCCAGCGCCTCATGCAGCTTATCTGCTACCCACATCGATTGCTGGACAATGAGGACGGGGAGAACCCGCAGCGGCAGCGCATTAAGCGTATTCTCCAGGTAGGCCCAGGTGGTGGGGGTCTTGGTGGGAGCCATGGAGCCCAAACCATGGGAACCTTGAGCGAAAACAGAGACGGGAGTTAAGCAGGAAGACAGACAGGGATGTGGGTGAGAGGAACGGCTCCAGCATCTGTTTCGAGATCAAGTTGAAAGGATCCACCTTTCGAGTCCTTGACTCGAGTGAAACTGCTGGGTCAGGGTTTGGCTCTCTAGACGAAGTAGAACTCTAGCTTATCCAGGGAAGGCATGGCATCTGGGGGGCCTAGTTTTTGGCCTCAGACATTTGGCATTTTGGCTGTGGCTTGGTAATGAATGGTGATGCTACTCACTAGCTACCACACTGGAGTATCTGCCATCTGCCGGGTACTGCGCTCAGTGCTCTGTACATTGTGTTCCTTAGTCTTTATGGTCTTGTGAAATAGGTATACGTGTTCCTCTTACAGGGAGTGTCTCTGGTCAACTGGTGAGGAAACTGAGGCCTGAAGCGGTTAAGTAACTTGCCTAAGGTCTCAGAGCTAGTCAGCTGAGAGTCAGTTTCTGACCCCAGGGTCTGCGTGTACCCTGAACACTCAGCAGCTTCAGACACGCAGTCTGCAGAGTGGAAAAATAAAGGCATTGAGGAGGCGCCAAAGGAATGAGGTTTCTTCAGCCCCAAGGAGATAACAAGATAATGCTAAAGACAGATTAGCTAACAGTAGCCTTGGGGTCTCAAAAGGACTCTGAGCAGCTGGTTTGAAAGGGGGAAGCAGGCTACCACTTTAACACCAAGGATTCAGGTGAAGTGTTCACTAGAACTTCCTCGTGCTAAGGAATGCGGGGCCCTAGAACCAGAACCTGGGTCAAGATGGGAAAGTTTTCCTGAACCACTTTTAAAAAGAGGTTAGGTGTTTCTTCAGCCATTTTTGAATTATTTAGGTGTGTTCTTTCCTCAAGCTGGGGCCACAGAGCTCCCTCTCAGTATGTGAGTCAAGGACGTGAGCGATCAGGAACTGGCCTCAGGGTGCTGAGTGGCTATGGGGGACACGAAGATGACCAGCTTGGGGGGTGGGGTCTCTGTCACAGAACTTGGACCAGTGGACCATGCGCCAGTCTTCCTTGGAGCTGCAGCTCATGATCAAGCAGACCCCAAACAATGTGAGTGGTGCCCCACCCTCTCTCTCCCCTGCTCACTTCTAGCTCCGTGTGTCAGGGAGGGGGGCCGCCATGGAAGAGCCTAGGTCCTACCCTGCAGTTCCTGAGATAAGGGGGGATGGAAGGATGGCCGATGTGTGGAGCTGATGATATGGGAGCTGGGTTGGGAGGCTCCAAGCTGGGGGGGAGGTTGGCGGGGCACTGGCTATGGAGGCTGTTTCTGACGGCCGCAACTGTGAGGAGGTATGTCACGGAGAACATGGTGGGAAACTGGAAAAATCTGGAGGGACGGGGGGTGTGACTCCCAGCAGAGTGCTGTCCCTACGCTCCCATTAGCCTCCACAGGTGCCTTCATCTGCCCTCACTGCCCAGCTCTGCCACCCTCCGTTCTCCTTCACCCCCAGCTACCCACTTAGCACCCTGTGCCTTTTCTTCCCTGCCAGGAGATGAACTCCCTCTTAGAGAACATTGCCAAGGCCACAATCGAGGTTTTTCAACAGTCAGCGGAGACAGGGTCGTCTTCTGGAAATACCGCAAGCAACATGCCCAGCAACAACAAGGCCAAGCCCGTGCTCAGGTTGGGTAGACATGTGTTAGGGCCTGTCCCCTTAGGAGTTTCTTTGCTGGCGGTGTCATTGATTTCAGCCATGAGGAGGTAGATGCCAGGCATGCCCATTCGGAAAGGAGAGGCTGGAATCTACCAAGCTTGCCTGGCTCCTCTGTAACCCTGTGGACTCCGTCTGTCCTCCAGTTCCATAGAGCGCTCTGGTGTCTGGCTGGTGGCCCCCCTTATTGCTAAACTGCCCACCTCAGTCCAGGGGCACGTGTTAAAGGCCGCTGGGGAAGAACTGGAGAAGGGCCAGAACCTGGGTTCCTCTTCCCGCAAAGAACGTGATCGACAGAAGCAGAAGAGGTAAGCAGCTGGGAGGGGGCAGAATCATGGGGTAGAAAGGAGAGGAGGCAGCCCAGCAAGGAGGAGAAGTTGGGCAGAGGGGTGAGGATAAAACCCGTGGAAAAGTGGAAAATCAGTGGAACAGCGGGCGTTGTTCAGCAAGCTTGGGGGGAATGAGGTTGGAAGCTGCCCGATCCCTAGCCTACGGTCCTGTTCTTTCTCTTTTCTTTTCCTCTCATCTCTAGCATGTCCCTGTTGAGCCAGCAGCCCTTCTTATCCCTGGTGCTGACGTGTCTCAAAGGGCAGGATGAGCAGCGTGAGGGACTCCTTACCTCCCTCCACAGCCAGGTGCACCAGGTAGAGATCTCTGGAGCATGCAGCCGGGCAGGAGGGCAGGCAAGGATGCACCCGAGACGTAAACACCGAGGGTGCTTTGGAATGGAAACAGGGCGATCCCTGAGCTGTGTGTTATATTCATCGTTGTCTTAGATTGTGAACAATTGGCGAGATGACCAGTACTTAGATGATTGCAAACCAAAGCAGCTAATGCATGAGGCCCTGAAACTGCGGCTCAACCTGGTGAGAGGGGCAGCTGGGAAGAAGGAAGAGGAAGGAGGGGGTGGGGCTAGAACCGTGGAGGAGTAGCCCCAGCCCAGGGAGGGCAAGAGTATGGGTGGAGGGCCCCGGCTGTTCTGGGTCTTCAGGCATTCGCCCAGCTCTCCTAAAGGGTGCAGGGCCTGAAAGTGGGAAGGAGACTCGATCCCGGGGTGTCCCTGCCTCAGCTCTCCTAGATTCTGGCCAGGCCCTAGAAGACCTAGAAACTCACTTGGGAATGTTGGGTGGCATCCTGGGCATCCTTCAGTCCAACTCCTATCATTTTTTTTCTAACATTTTATTTACTTACCTTTAGAGAGAGGGGAAGAGAGGGAGAGAAACATTGATCGCTTGCCTCTTGCACACCCCCAACTGGGGACCTGGCCCACAACCCAGGCATGTGCCCCGACTGGGAATCGAACTGGTGACCTTTCAGTTTGCAGGCTGGCACCCAATCCACTGAGCCACATCAGCCAAGGCTAACTCTTATCATTTAATAAGTATGGAAACTGAGGCCCAGAGATGCCAGCGATTAAGTCATTGGCCCAAGATCATGTAGCAAGTCATAGGTACAACTGGAACGCTGACCTCAGATGGCCCTAGTCCGCCCAACCCAGGTTCTGATCTGTTTTCCTGAAATGCTGTGCTTCACCCTGAGCCATCTGACTGACCTGCTGTGGTCCTGGCAGGTGGGTGGCATGTTTGACACTGTGCAGCGCAGCACCCAGCAGACCACGGAGTGGGCAGTGCTCCTCCTGGAAATCATCATCAGCGGCACCGTCGACATGCAGTCCAACAAGTAAAAGCACCCCACCCGTCCCCGTACTTTCGTGCCCCAGAGTGCCCACCCCTCCGAGCCAGGTGCATGACCCACTTCGATCAGCATGGCCCATGCCACGGACTCAGGGGCCTCGGGTTCCCCACCCGGTTTCAATGCCCTCAGGTTAACGGCATCTTAAGCACCACTCTGCTCCTGTCCAACCCCGAGGCCTTCGCCTTCACCTCTTTGTTCTCTGGTGTTCTCCCTGGCTTCCTGTCATAGCGAGCTCTTCACGACTGTGTTGGACATGCTGAGCGTGCTCATCAATGGGACCCTGGCCGCGGACATGTCCAGCATCTCCCAAGGCAGCATGGAGGAGAACAAGCGTGCTTACATGAACCTGGTGAAGAAGCTGCAGGTGAGCAGGGGAGGCAAGGCCGGGGCTTGGGCAACTGCCATCTTCTCAGCTTCCTGTCCCCTGACCTTGTGGCGACTGTCCAGCCTCTGGGACCTGGCCAGAGCCCCCGCCCTTCCCTTTCAAGGTTGTTCTTCCTTCGTTATTTGTACAACAAAGATGGACTGAGTGTTCCATCTCCCTGATTCTGTATTCTTTTCTTGTAACGTTTTATTCTTTTTTTGGTAACATTTTTTAAAAAAATTTAAACATTTTTATTTATTTTTTAGAGAGGGAAAGGGAGGGAGAGAAACATCAATGTGTGGTTGACTCTCACGCACCCCCTACTGGGGATCTAGCCTGCAACCCAGGCATGTGCCCTGACTGGGAATCGAAACGGCGATCCTTTGATTCGCAGGCTGGCACTCAACCACCGAGCCACACTAGCCAGGGCACTTTTTTTTTATTTTTAAAGATTTTTATTTCTTTTTAGAGAGAGGGAAAGGGACCTGGCCCACAACCTGGGCAGTGGCGTGACCAGGAATCGAACCATTGACCTTTTGGTTCGCAGACTGGTGCTCAGTCCACTGAGCCACACCAGCCTGTTTCTGTATTTAGAACTCTTGTTCTGTTTTCCTGTGCCTGCAGAAAGAGTTGGGGGAGCGCCAGTCAGACAGTCTGGAAAAGGTTCGCCAGCTGCTGCCACTGCCCAAGCAGACCCGAGATGTCATCACCTGTGAGCCACAGGGCTCCCTTATTGACACCAAGGGCAACAAGATTGCCGGCTTTGATTCCATCTTCAAGAAGGAGGCATGTTCCATTGTCTTTCTGCCCCCACCCCTGCCTCCCAACTCCCACCCCCCTCCTTTTGCCCCTTTGCACCAGAACCTTTCTTGCATAACCTTGTAGCTACAGAGGCTGCCAGGCTAGGGCATCCACGGGCGCTGTGTGGTGAGAGCCGCTTTTGGGGTGTTGAATTCATTGCTTAACTTTACTTACATTTCTCCTCCCCATCTTGGGAGTCTCACCCTCTTTCCTTGGTCTGTCCCTTCACCCCATGCACCACTCACCACTCCTACCCACCTTTTACTGTGCCGCCCGTTTCTCTGCACTCCACCCTCTTCTTTCCTCTGCCCCACCTGTCTCCGGTCCTCCTTCACCCCTGCCTGCGCCCCACCCGTCCGTCTGGCTGACAGCCCGAATATCTCCTTCATGCCTGCATCTCTCTCCCTCCACTCATCCCTCTCTGCAATTTTCTCTTTTCCCTCTCTCTGTCAGTTGCAGTATTTATTGAATACCCATAATCCATGTGTATAGCGGAGAGGAAGAAGAGGATGCAGAGTTTGAGATCCAAAGGCAGACCCATCCATGCATACATTCTCCTCATTTCTTCCCCTGGCCCATCTGTTTCTGTCTCTCCGAGATTATCTCTTGTCTCTCTGTCTCTCTCTCTCTCTCCCTCTCTCTCTGTCTCCCCCCACTCTCTCTGCCTCACTCTTACTTTGCCTTTCTCTGTCTCCGCCTGTGTCTTTGTCTCTGTCTGCCTTGTGTCCCTTGTTTCTACCTCTGTCTTCCTTTGAAGGTCAGTGTTGGTCTCTGTGCTCCACGCACCCATTGCCCCATCTCCTCTTAACTCTCTCTCCCCCATGTGCACGTGTGTGTGTCTGTCTTCCTCTATCTCCCCTGAATCTGCCCATGATTTTCTTTTAATCTTTGAATGCCTGCGGATATTTCCCCCTTTCCTATAAGTCCTTAAGGTCTGGCTTCTGTTTTCCCATCCTCAGCTGCTCATTGTTTCTCCTTTTCTGGAGCAGGGTCTGCAGGTTTCCACCAAACAAAAGATCTCTCCCTGGGATCTTTTTGAGGGCTTGAAGCCGTCAGCACCCCTGTCTTGGGGCTGGTTTGGAACAGTCCGGGTGGACCGGCGTGTGGCTCGGGGCGAGGAGCAGCAGCGTTTGCTGCTCTACCACACGCACCTGCGGCCCAGGCCCCGGGCCTATTACCTGGAGCCACTGCCGCTGCCACCAGAAGACGAGGAGCCCCCTGCTCCCACCCTGCTAGAGCCCGAGAAAAAGGCTCCAGAGCCCCCCAAAACTGACAAACCTGGGGCTGCTCCAGCGAGTACTGAGGAACGCAAGAAGAAACCCACCAAGGGCAAGAAACGCAGCCAGCCGGCCACCAAGACAGAGGTTAGTGCCACCCCTGTGACGCTTCTTCCACAGCCTCTCTCCCCCCATGATTCTGTGTGGTTCCTGGTTTGTGGGAGGGGTGGGGGCTCATGGGGCAGGGTTGCCTCTGGAATTACAAAAATTCACCGTGTGGAACCAGCTCCCCATGACCCCTCCTGGCCCATGTCACCACCACCCCTCACCTCTCTCTGCTGTTCACACAGGACTATGGAATGGGTCCGGGGCGGAGTGGCCCCTACAGCGTGACAGTGCCTCCAGACCTCCTGCACCACCCTAACCCTGGTTCTATAACCCACGTTAGCTACAGGCAGGGCCCCATAGGCCTCTACACTCAGAACCAGCCACTGCCTGCAGGTTGGTGCTGGCCCAGGAATGGGACACTGATCTGGGCTCCTCCTGCCTGAAGGAGGGTGCATCTCCTAGGAACTGTGGGTAACCGGGACATAGCCCCAGGACGGAGGGACAAGGAGTCTAGAGAGCTCAGCCCACTCCCTTTTGCAGGTGGCCCTCGTGTGGACCCATACCGCCCCGTGCGGCTACCAATGCAGAAGCTGCAGACCCGGCCAGCCTACCCTGGAGTGCTGCCCACAACCATGACTGGCGTCATGGGGCTAGAACCCTCCTCTTACAAGACCTCCGTGTACCGACAGCAGCAGCCTGCGGTGCCCCAAGGACAGCGCCTTCGCCAACAGCTCCAGGCAAAGATAGTGAGAGGGGCAGTGGGGAGGGCCCCCAGGGAGAGGGGCATTTGAGGGTCACAGGACTGAGGAGACCCTTGGGATCTTCACGAGGACATGCAGAGTGGGATACACAGGAGACATGGCAGGAAGCGTTTTGGGAGCCTGAGTTTGTCTCTTTTTTCCCTTTTAGCAAGGTCAGGGGATGTTGGGCCAGTCATCTGTCCACCAGATGACTCCGAGCTCCTCCTACGGTTTGCAGACCTCCCAGGTAAGGGCAGGAGGCGGGGCGAGCTGGGGAGCTTGAGGCAAGGCACTCCGCACGCCCTTGGCCCTGACTTCTCTCTCCTCCTCCCGCCCAGGGCTACACTCCTTATGTTTCTCATGTGGGATTGCAGCAACACGCAGGCCCCGCAGGTACCATGGTGCCCCCCAGCTACTCCAGCCAGCCTTATCAGAGCACCCACCCTTCTACCAATCCTACTCTTGTAGATCCCACTCGCCACCTGCAACAGCGGCCCAGTGGCTATGTGCACCAGCAGGCCCCGACCTATGGACATGGGCTGACCTCCACTCAAAGGTACCCGAGGGAGTGGGGGGTTGGGAAGACACTGAGGTGCAGAGGCGCGTTTGACCTGAGACAACCTGTGCCTGGAGGCGATGGGACTAGTCAGACCCGGAGACATCGAGAACACTTCTCTGGCCACGTAGCCTATCGCCACAAAATGCCAGAGCAGGGAAGGCATCCTGGAGACCAGTAGTCAGTCTCACACCTACATCCCCGACATTTCTTTCAGGCCCAGAGACAGGAGATCATTTATATGACTACGATAAGGGAAAATCTGGGGATCGTAGGTACACCGCATGATAAGGAGGCATCAAGCTGGTATCGGAACAGTCTTAATGCTGAAATAGACCAACGAACATGTTCACCCGCTGTGCTGAACATTAGTCAAACCTTGGTTAAGACATTGTAATCATGTCTTGAGGCTCTGCAGCTTAGGATTGAGAACCGGGGGAGGGGGGCGGGGGGCGGGCCAGAGGCCCTTACTTACTGTTAACTGCTCACTGTGTAGTCAGCCGTGTGCTCGGACTGGTTGGGATGATGAAAAGTATTTTTATTTTTTTTAAGATTTTATTTATTTTTAAAGAGGAGGGCAGGGAAGGAGAAAGAGAGGGAGAGAAACATCAGTGTGTGGTTGCCTCTCGAGTGCCCACCCCCCCACCAGGGACCTGTCCCGCAACCCAGGCACGTGCCCTGACTGGGAATCAAATCAGCAACCCTTTCATTCATAGGCCGGCACTCAATCCACTGAGCCACACCAGCCAAAGCAGGAAAGATATTTTAAAAAAAAGAACTATGAAGTTCTTCCCCACAAAGAATTGTCACTCTAGTTGGAGACATGAGACTTATGCAGAAGAATATTTAGAGAACGCTCTGAGGAGAAACAGGATCAGGTGTGCAGTTGTGTGCTGTGAAATCAAGCGGGAATCCAGAGAAAGGGGGCAGTGCCTGTCATCATGGGCCTGAGTCCCCAGAGGAAGTGTCATGAAGGGGGACCAACTCGTGCTGAAGGACAGCTGTAGTCGGGGGTCATGGAGAGGAGGAAGGGGGGTCCAGATAGAGGACGTAGCATGAGGAAAGGCATGGGGACTGGAATGAAAACAGTGGCTGGGAGGACAGGTAGGAGCAGAGCTTGGATGGAGGTAAAAGCCATGCCACGGAAGTAGTAAGGGTAGGCTGGGAGTGGGCAGGTTGAAGAAGGTCTTCAATGCTCATGCAGTACTGAGACCCAGTTCCAGAAAGGCTTTTTGGATCAGGAAAGTGACACAACTAGTTGGGCGTGTTGAGAGATTAATGTGGAACGCGTGGGTAGGATGCATAGGGAAGGTGCGAGGAGACGTGAGACAGGGGCCGGTCAGTAGCCTGGTGCAGTGATGTGCAGATTGGTGGGAGGGGGAGCAGTACGACTCGGTTGTCTTGGAGCTCCTGGAATGTTCTTGGGGATCACCACTGACAGTGAAAACCTCACTGAGTGTTAACAAAATGCCTAACCTGTGCCGAGACTTTTTTTTTTTCATTTTTATGGGAAAAAAATAGTAAAAGCAGAATTGAAAAATTCTTTTTTTAAAAGATTATTTTTTTATTTTTTAGAGAGGGGGAAGGGAGAGAGAAAGAGATGAAGAGAAACACCAATGTATGGTTGCCTCTCATGTGCCCCTTATCAGGGACCTGGCCCCCAACCCAGGCATGTGCCCTGACTGGGAATCAAACTGGTGACCCTTTGGTTTGCAGACTGGCGCTCAATCCACTGAGCCACACCAGCCAAGGCAGAATTGAAAAATTCTTAACTGTGAAGGCTGTGAGACACTGAGATGGGGTATTGTTTTTGCGCCTCATTCCGCTTCTTAGAAAGCTAGCTGTCAGGACCCAAAAGGCTCTTTGGATTAGTGTCAGGAAGAATGATTGAAATAACCTGAAGTGTCAGGTCAGGCCGTGGGGCTTCTTCTCTGCCTGTCTGCCCACCTCGGGCCTTGATGTCCGGACGTCTCTTCATAGGTTTTCACACCAGGCACTGCAGCAGACACCCATGATAGGTACTCTGACACCACTGGGCGCTCAGGGCGTCCAGGCTGCCGTCCGATCAGCTGCCATCCTGCCCGAGCAGCAGCAGCAGCAGCAGCAGCAGCAGCAGCAACAGCAGCAGCAGCAACAGCAACAGCAGCAGCAGCAGCAACAACAACAACAGCAATACCATATCCGACAGCAGCAGCAACAGCAGATCCTGCGGGTAGGGCCCGGGGAGTTCATAGTTCACTGGGGACCTGGGAGCCCAAGGAGGAGAAGAGGCCCTGGCTCCTCCGGGTTGTATATAGAGACCAGCTGAGACAGTGCACGGAAAGCGTCCGGCAGAGTGGCTGGCATGCAGTGGGGTCTTAGGAAGTTAGTTTGCCCTCCTCCCCCATTTTGTTTTCTGGGAGTCCTAGGAGGAGACAGTTGGGAGTTATCTACTGGAGACCCTAGATTAGATGTCTCTCTGCAGCCCCCTCAGGAAGGGAGGGCAGGGGACCCAAAGTTCCCTCCCTGCTCCTCTTTCCCCTATCCCCATCTCTCCACACCGGTCTCAGCTGCCTTGCTCTCCTTAGAAGTAGCTCGTATGTTCTCACAGCAGCAGCAACAGCAGCAGCAGCAGCAACAGCAGCAGCAGCAGCAGCAACAACAGCAAGCACACCAGCAGCAGCAACAGCAGCAGCAGCAGCAGCAGCAGCAAGCGGCGGCTCCTCCCCAGCCCCAGCCTCAGTCCCAGCCCCAGGTAGCTGCTGGACTCCAGCCCCAGGCTCAGGGACAGCCGCCCAGGTTGGGCAGGCAGCCAGTGAACCAGGTTGGGGACAGTGTGCTATGGGGTAGAGGTAGGAGGCAAGGCATGGCATGCTACAAAGGGATGGGGAGAGGAGGATAGAGAAGGAAGTGAAAGGTTCCAGGCAGAAGGCTCGAGTTCAGTCTTCCACTTCCCATTTCCACCCCAGTTCCAGCGCCAGGGCCTTCAGCAGACCCAGCAACAGCAGCAGACTGCAGCTTTGGTCCGGCAGCTCCAGCAACAGCTCTCCAGTAAGCCTGCCTGCCTTCCTTCCCAGGAGAGCCCCGTGGAATAAATGGGGGGGGGGAACTGAGGTGATTGCTTCCGGGTCAGATTGTGGGTGGAGAAGCATCCCTTCCCTTGGCACTTGAATAGCTCTCCCTGTGCCTGCCCACAGCTCTGCTTGGCCTCCCACCCCTAATCCTCTCTGGTTTTTCACAGATACCCAGCCACAGCCAAGTACCAACATATTTGGACGCTACTGAGCCACCTGGAGGAGCCGCTTGTGACTGGATGTGACCCCACCCTTTTCTCTGAATTGTTAATCCCCTTCCTGGGCTAGCACCAGTAGTGGTTGGGGCTCTTTCCCTCAGGCTCCATTTTTAATAAGTTTTTAGTATTTTTGTTAATGTGAGCCATTGAGCTGTTGGGTTTTGTATATTATTTATATAGAGACCCCAGAGCTGTTGCACCCAATACACAGAGCTTCTTTGCAAAGGGCGCGTGTGAGTTCTGCATGTGTGGAAAGGGCGGGCCTTTGGGAGTGTACTGGAGGCAGAACGGGCAAGTTGGAGCCTTCATTCTGTTTAGATCATCTCCCCTGCTCACCCTCCATCCCCTAAATTTCTCAATTTGAATGGGGTTGCTACCTGGGCCCACCATCTCTGAAAAAGGGCAGTTTACCTTCTCAGCCAAGTGATGTGGCTTCTGGATAACTTGTCTCCATGGCAGGTGTTCCATTGGGATTCGGCATTGGCCAACGAGGCAGGGGAAAGATCGATGGAACCCGATTCTTCTTCCACCCATCCCGCATGTCGCATTTTAAACTGGTTTCAGGGTGGGGAGTGGGCACGGCAGACACCGTTTACCCTTTTTGCCACCTCATGTGATCCCCATCGTGCGCCAAGTGGTACTCTAGACAGAGACCCTCCCTGAGAGTCACATTGGTGGGATGAAAAACTGCCCTCCATTAGCAAGTGTCCACATCGAATAGGTGGAGGAAGGCTGGCGTGGTCCCAGGAGGAAGAGACCAGTGAGGGGAAGCGCCCTTTTCTTTCTCTGCTGTTGGTGGGACTGCTTTCCTTCATACAATTCCCCCTAGCAGTTACCCACGGTAGTTAGTGGTCACTCCCATTTTAGAGTAGAGGTAACTCAAAATTTGCTGCAGAGTCACAATTGGTACTGTGCAGGACCGCGCTCAGCCCCCTCGACTGCAGGTTCGAGGCCTGAGATCTAAGGCTCAACAGGGTAGCCACCTGGTTTACTACCATGGAGTCTTCCGGTGTGCCCAGCCAGGGCTGGAAGTGGACCAGCTCCCGCCCAATGGGCGGGCGTACAGGATGATTTGACAACTTCAGAGTAACATCCAGGACACAATTTACACTCTATCACTGGGAAGTGCTGAGTGTGCTGCTAATACCAGGGGCACCAATCCGTACCTGAGTTATAAAATACAAACAAATAAACTCCATCTTTGAGGTCTACGAAGTATGGGACTACAAGTTGTGTGCTCAAGGAATGGAACTCCCTGGTAGGGCAAAGGCAAACATGACCGAGGCTTTTTCCTGCTGAACGTTCTGAGGAGCCCCAGGGGTACAGGTTTGGCTGGGATAAGGGACACTCAGAGGGGCTGTGGGGGGCTTGCTAAGCAAACTGGGCAGGTGCACCACATACAGGAACACAAGACACGAAGACAGCCGGATCTAAAGGGGGTACGTGCTGACAGGCTGACATGCCCCACCAGGAGCAGCAGAAAGGAACCTTATTGACCTTTGAGAGAACAACAGGATGAGGGCAAAGTGCTCCCCCCCGCGTTGGTGCTACTTGAGAAGTGCGGTGCTGAGGAGGGATGAGGGATGCTGAGTGAGGTGGAGGTGTGTCTTTGTGGAGTACAACTAGGGGACTCCTGCAGGCGGTGCCTCAGTTTCTCCCCTTGTCTCAAGGTCTCAAGCTTTGCAGGTAAAGTTTGGAATAGCTGCCCTGGAAGATCACCTGTTTGTGATCTGAGTGGGGTATGTGGGAGGAAGAGGGGTTGTGTGGGCAATGCACGCTTGAGCATGGGAGGAATTGGGCCATGCCCCAGGACTTGAGCCATCTCTGGCACAAAAGGAGTTAATGGCAGGGACCGCGCCCCCCGTGTCCAGGCACGCGCAGCGCGCCCCTCGGTGCGCGGGCACAGCAGCCAGGCAGCCGAAGAGCAGATCTCGGGGATTCGGGTGCAGAGCCCTTGGCCTGGAGGCGATATGGGTGGTCCGCGGCCCGGTTCGGGTGCTCGCAACAGCTGGGGGAACAGGTGAGGCCGCCTGCCCCGGTCTCTCATCCTTTTTAGCTGCCCATACCCTGCTCCGACCCTATCCCTTCCTGAGCTCGGGCTCCTCCACTCCCTAGTCAGTGCTCCCCATCCTTCTCAACACCATGTTCTCCATCAGCACCCCTGACACCCCAATCCTGCCCCCTTCGCTCCTCCACCTTCCCGAATCCCGCATCCCTGTCATCCTCCTGCCCATGGTCCCTCTGTTTCCACAGCCCGGCCCGCATGCTCATCAAAATACCCCTACTGAAGGCCCCCAACCCCATTCCTGTGTTGCACGTTGTCAGTGCCCCCTCCCCCGCAGTGCAGCCCCATTCCTTTTCCATCATAGCATCTCACAGCCAGGCTCCCTCCCCCATTCTCTGCAGCCCCCCCCCAACAGAGGCCTTTATCCTATCCTCCCTGTTCCAATGCAGCTCCATCCCTCAATTCCGTCCGGAGCCCTTGTAGCCCCCAATACTGCGGTCTGCTGTGCCAGTGCATTCCTGCACAATGTCCCTCACCCAATACCGCTCCAGCCTAAAAAGTACCCCCAGATGCCATTCTAATCCACGGCATTGCCGCCTCCCCTTGTCCTCTCCCAAATTGCAAGTTGGACCAGGATGCAGATCTTGGCCTTGGGGACTCACAGTGGGTCCTAGGGTACAGAGGGCGTTTGGGGGTCGATTTGTCTAGGTGTTCGCAGGGGAGGGGCTGCAGGGAATTGACTCAAAGGGGATTGACATTTGGCGCTGAAGGGGTACTGGAGAGGGAGGTATCCAGAAAGGGTTAATAGAATTCGTGGGGAGGGGCAGCACCGAGAGGGTTAATGGTGGGGGGGGTGCTGGTGGGGAAGCCGTGTGAATGAGCGGTTTGTGCCCCAGAGTTGCCATGGAGATGGTGAATGGGGGGATTGTGTGAACTCAGCTGCGGACTATCCCCCCCATACACACACACACCCACTCCCTCCTGCCCCACCTCCCTACTCCTACCCCTTCCTTCCCCTGCCCCTCCTGCCCCCACCCGGGTACATTATGGGCAGTGCCTGGGATCTAACCCCCCCAATACTTTGCTCCCCATTTCCTCTGAGATCCCACCCCTTTAGTCGCTTTGCCCGCCCTCCCTCCTTCACCTCCTTCTGCGCTCGCGCGCGCCCTCTCTCTCTGTCTCTCTCTCTCTGTCTCTGTCTGTCTGTCTGTCTGTCTCTCACACACACACACACATTCTCATTGCCCTCTCGAGGTGGCCGATTGCCGGGCGGTTCCCAATCTCCCTCCCCCACCCCTTCAGGCAGTTCTTAAAGTCTTAAAGGAGAAGGCCTGCAATCTTGGAAACCGGGAGAAATGGGCTAAAATAAAATTGTGTGTGTGTGTGTCCATGCACAAGTGTCTTTGTGTGCCTGTGGATATGTGTTGACCGTGTAACTGTCAGAAGGTCTCTGTGTCTTCCTTGTGTCGCTATTTCTGTTTCTGTCTCCACCTATGTGTCACCCTCATGCTGTATGTGTTTTTGGTTATTTACCTGAACAGTGCATGTGGTTATATTTTAGTGAGTCTCTGTGTGTCTCCGAATGTACGTCTCTGTCAGTCTCTGGTTCGGCGACACTCTCTGTCTCAGAATGTGGCACTATAGGAGGGGATGTCTGTGAGTTTGCAATGTGTGTCTCTGGGAGTGGAAATTGCAGTGTCTGTTACCCAGCTTGGTCTCTGTCACTCCCTCTTTGAGACTTTGTGAGTTTATTTCTGAGTCTCTAAGTGTGTGTTCCCCGCACTCCGCTGTTTATTTTCCACTGGCTGAGCATCAACAATGCCTAGGGTGCTAGGCAGAAGGGTTTCTGCTTCAGTTCTGGCACTCTGTGCCACTCAGAGATAGCTGACAGAAATAACCGTGACCGAGGCTTAAGGATTTGGGAGCAGTCGGGGCCGAGGAGAAATGTACAGGAGGATCTCTGGCAAATGGCTGCCTTGCCCCTGCCCCTGCCCCTGCCCCTGCCCCCCATCCTGAACATGAGGGGTCTCTCTGCTGGACCTTTTGCCTATGGGGGACCCTTTGCCTATCTGCCACTTTCCCTTTCTGTGCCATAAAGTACCAGAGGTTCCCAATCCTGTCTCCCAACTCACAGGTCCCTTCATGGGCTTTGCCCTGAGAGGTGGGGGCCAGAGAGCTCAGTGATCATGCAGCACGCCCAGGGACCTAAACTCTAGCTCTGGTTCTCCTTGGCCCTGCTACCACATGTGACTCTGGCTCCAGCTCGCCCCCATGAGCTTCACTGGCTGAGGAGTTCAGGTAGGGCACTGAGAACTTGTAGTGGCAAGTGCTGTTGCTCTGGCAATGCCCTTGGGTTTTCCAACCATGGCCAGACACATAGAATGCTTCTGACTGGCAGTGGAGATTGTCGGTGGGTCCCTGGACCCAGGCACCTGGGAAATCTCTTCAAACTGTGGGAGAAATAGCCCAAGCCCAGCAGGGCCCTGGCGACCCACTCCATAGCCCTCCTGACCATCCTGGATGACGAATACTTCCCTCTTTCCACAGGCCTGTCTGGCCCTGAGGGAGTCCCCTTTCTGAAGCTGTGGTGCTTGGACGACCTGCTCGCTACGTGGCCGGGCACCTGCAGGTGTCCCTCAAGAGCTCAGTTTTGAGGTTCAAGTCAGTGTGGCCATGAAGGGGCTGCCTACTGGGCTGATGCTGTGACCCTGGAGTCTGCCTTTCTTGCCAGTCCCCCTGCCCGGAACATGTGGCTGCGGCTTGGCCTGCCCTCGCCGTCCCCGAGCCCCAAGCCCACAGTTGGCCGGAGCCTGTGCCTCACCCTGTGGTTTCTCGGCTTGGTGCTGAGAGCCAGTACTCAGGCCCCGGCGCCCACAGTCAATACTCACTTTGGGAAACTAAGGGGTGCCCGGGTGCCATTGCCCAGTGAGATCCTGGGGCCTGTGGACCAGTACCTGGGGGTGCCCTACGCAGCTCCTCCGATCGGCGAGAAACGGTTCCTGCCCCCTGAACCACCCCCGTCCTGGTCAGGCATCCGGAACGCCACACACTTCCCCCCAGTGTGCCCCCAGAACATCCACACAGCTGTGCCCGAAGTCATGCTTCCCGTCTGGTTCACTGCCAACTTGGATATTGTCGCCACTTACATCCAGGAGCCCAATGAAGACTGCCTCTACCTGAATGTCTATGTGCCCACGGAGGATGGTGAGTGCTGTGGCCAGGCACTGTCCCCTCCCCGCCTCCCACCTGCCCCGTTGTGTTTCTGGCTTGCATGTGGTCGTGTGCCCTGCAGCATGCATCTGTCTGTCTGTGAAAATGCTTCTAACCATCACTCTGCTTGGCCTCCCCCTTCCTCCTCCCTTTTCTTCCCCCTCCCAGCATTGTCTGAGCTCCCATGTGTGAGTGACACTGTTACCAGGAGGGGCCGGGCCAGGCCTGAGAGCTTTGACGAGTCTAGGGCCAGAGCGTTGGATGGGGGTTCCCTGGGGGAGTATGGGTCACTGCGGGAGTATGGGTCACTGCTGGCAGCTGCCCGCGGGAGGATGCTGGCTCGGCCAAGCCCCCTGTAGCCGTTCCACCTGCCTTGAAAGGTGGTAGCTGTTTGTAGCTGAGGGAACTGGGTGCGTGTGCGGGGATGGGGTGTGGGGACGAGTCTGGCGGGCGCTGCTTAGGTGCCTCCTCTTTGACTAGCTGGTGCCTCCTCCCGCGGGGGTCACATTAAGGTAAGTGACAGTAACACAGAGGTGGTGGGACAGGCTCTCTGCCGCGAGCAACCTGCAGAGCAGCTCTTCGGGCCTGGGGGTGGGGGTTGCATGCCCCTGGGCAGAGGCCTCCTGTTATTTTTTAGTTTTTTATTCATTTTACAGTAAAGCGGATTTCCAAGGAATGCGCCCGAAAGCCCAACAAGAAAATTTGTAGGAAAGGAGGTAGGTAGCGAGCCGGCGGGGAGGGAGAGAGAGAGAGAGAGGGAGGGCCGCCTGCCCACCTGCCCTTGCCCCTGAAGACCCAGCCTTCCTTCAAGTAGCCCAGGTGCAGGGGGCGGTCGGTGAGCAGACTTAAGCTCCACCTCATTCAAGGGTCCTGGCTGCCTTTTTCAGGGAAGATTTGGTGGCCTTAGGCAGGTTCAGAGCAGAAGCGGCAACCCCATTTCTTCCAATCTTCCCAGCCCACACTTCCACCTTTAAGTGTGTGCCAAAGACAGAGCCTCTGGTTCTCCCCCTCCCCGCCCCCTGGGCCACCTCAGGAGAGCTCGAGGCAGCCAAAGTGGGGCCAGAGGCTCTGCCCTTTTCCTGGTGGGGGAGCCACAGGCTCATCGCTCCGTGTTCTTTCCTCGGTTGATAGCCTTAGACTTAACTCTTCAGCCCTGAAACTGAGACCAAACTCGGACACAGACTTAGTAATCCTGCCACCCAACCCCATCCCACTTCCGGCCATGGCTGGTCTGGTGGCAGATCTGGGGGGTCACTGGGAACTATGGAGTCTAAAGGAGGCACGAGATCATGTATTTGACATTGACCTTCTTGCTGGGAAGAATTTGTTCCCCCTGTATAATACATCTTCGTGTTCAAATAGCACTTTATGTTTTCTGTAAAGTGCTTTCATACTTACCTCATAAGATCCTCCCCACATCTCTGGAAGCTTCTAAGGCAGGAATCAGTATCCCCATTTCACAGATGAGGAAACAGGCCCAGAGGAGTGACTTGCTGCTGCTCAAGGCCCCATCGCTGGTCTGTGGCAGAGCTGGGACCAAAACATGGGTCTCTTGACCCTCAGGGCAGCGATCTTTCCACTGTAGCACGCGAGACAACTCCCGTCGAGTCGTTCCCCTCCCGAATTCTGGAAACTAGTAAAGTGTGGATGGGTTGGGCCGAACTGGAAACAGTAACGGCCTAAGGAACTGGTGGAAAATCAGCCTGATCCCTACAACATTTTGGCAAGCTCGGAGTTTGCTTTCTTTTGAAATCCTGGAGCAAGCAAGGTTCCCCTAAGCGGGACCAGGTGCTCTGTGCTGAATGAGAACCTCAGAGCCCAGGATCTCCATGTTGGGCATGCGTATTGAGTGCTTTTGATGCACACTAAGCAGTGAGTGAGGCCTGCTGCCCCAACGATGATGGAGTGGCCCACCCTACCCCCATACCAGCCCAGGACCCTACACACAGTAGGTTATTAGTACCCCCCCTTTTTTTTCTTTTTTGGACGAATGAAGAAGCACTGTGGTACTGCAGCAAAAGTACAGGTCTGGCAGCCACAAAGCCTGATTGAGTGAGTCCCAGCTCTGCTGCTAACTCACAGTGAGACCTTAAGCAAGTCTTTTCCTTTAAAAGCCTCTGTTTCTGCAACTGATAGTGGTAGAGGACTAGTCTACCCTTAACATTCCATCAGCTTATCAATGAATTCAGAAAGCAGGGCCCCTTGAACCTGCTCCTGTAAGTTATTTACTTGGTGCAGGGGAGGAAATGACCTTAACTTTAACCATTTCCTACCAAGAATGATCTCCCCAGGGTCTCAGTAAGAGACTAGGGCAGTCCGATCCAGTCCTGAGACTCTGGCTAGAGAGCTAGCTGTAAGCACCACCCAGATACATTTACTGATCATATTAGTTGACTGCGGGCAAGACTGAATGCTAGGTGTTGGGATGTGGAGAAGTGTGAATGAGACAGAGGTAAGATTTAGAAATAACTGAAGGTCTGATCGCTGCTCTCAAGAAGCTCCTAGCTCAGGATTTAGTCTCAGCTGGTCTAGCTAGGCCCCACAGACTGCCTTGGGACGTGGGGTTTCAGACCATGTTGGGGAGGTCATTTGGTCATTAAGCCGCACAAAGTAGTTCCCTATCCAAGGGCCCACTGGCCATTTGGAGCAAACTCATCTGCAGGGGTGATTAGAGTTGTGTGCTTAAGGAGGGCACGACTGGCCGGGCTTGGATCCCACAGCGGTACCGTGTCAGGATGGAAGATGGTGGGTGAGCTGGCCTGGGTGACAGGCACAGCAGCAAGGAGGTGTTCAAGTGCCAAGCTGAAGGAACAAAGGCATCTGTGTGGAAGAGGCTGGGACAGAACAGCAACCCAGGGACACTCCTGGGCGGTCGGGGGGATGCATCTTCTAAAACAGGGCCCATGGGAAGTAAAGGATTTCCTGGGGAAGACCTGCCCCATCCTCACCCCCACCCCCATCCAGTTGGAGGAAATTCATGTTTAGGGATGAGCAATTCCTTTCCTTGCAGGAGGGGGCGCTGTCCACTGTGCGGATGGTGATGCCCGAGTCCTGCAGGGCCTCTCAGGGCAGTCATGGCAGGCGCTGAGATGGTAGATGGCACTGGACGTTTGGGAGGCTGGAGGCGGTCTCTGCCCCTCGGGCTGGGCTCGTGCCCTGGTTGAAAAGCCATTTTGTATTATGAGGGTGGTTCCTGTTTTGATTAATAGCTGGAAGGGAATTCAGTCACCAGAGCCCAGGCCAGCTGAGAAAGAAGGCTCTTTGCTGCCTCCAGGCTGAGAATATCTGGTGTCCTAAAGAAGAGGGGAAGCCCTGGGCGCCAGCAGAAGGACCTCTGTTTGCACACACTGCCCAGCATCCAGGCAGTAGGTGCCCTTCCTCCAGAGCCATTCATTCTCAAGGTGCACTTCCTGTGACCTTACAACAGGAAGATTCGGTGCCAGCTAACCCCCAGGTCCTAAGTGTCTCTCTGCTCTCCTCTGATCTCTTCTTCTCTCTCCTTCCCTTCCCTCCCTTCCTGCCCATGCTCCACATCTTTTTTCATTGATTTTTTCCCTCCCCTTCCCCTCATCCCCAAAAGATGGCATGGTGCAGTGGAAAGACCATGGGCTTTGGAGTCAAGCAGACCTGGGATTGACTCTCACCTCTAGCACTTTCTAGCTGTGTGATCTTGAGCAAGTCACTTGCCCTCTCTGAACCTCAGTTTCCCCATCAGTAAAACAAGTATAAAGATAGTAGTCACCTCACTGGGGTGTAAGGTTCAAACCACATGGCAGAAGTATAGTGTCTGGCACATGATAAATATTCAGTACATAGTAGGAACTATTACCATTATGCCTCTCTCTCTCTCTCTCTCTCTCTCTCTCTCTCTCTCCCTCCCTCCCACCCCCATTTCTTTGTTCCCTCCTCCTTCTTTTCCTCCCTCCTCTGGCTTTCTCTAGATCTCAGAGCAAAGCTTGCTGCTCTCAGGCCTGGTTCCTATGGGCAAGAACCCCATTCACCATTAATCAGAGCAAGGGCCCCAACAAGGAAGACCAGAGGGACAGCTTCCTTTCCCATTTTCTGCTGTGGGAATTAGGGTCAGCTGAGGCCCGGCTTGAGCCTGCTCACTGGGCCCAGGGAGCTCAGGGCTGGAATCCCCGGCACCTTTCTCTGTCCTGATAGCTTGCATCCATATCCACATGCTGGCAATGCCACCTCTCACACTCAGTGCCTGCCCCTGCTCTCCAGCTCAGCCTGCCTGTGTACACACACACAGCCCCTCGCAGATGCAGACGAGAGAAATCCCTTCCCTTAGTGGCTCTCTGGCTCTGTGCCCTGGCCCACCTGCTGCCACCTCCTCCCTAACTGGGAAGGCAGTTGGCCGGTTGGTCCAGATGGGCTGTTGGGGACAGGGAGGCAGGGCAGGGAGGTGCAGGGAGGCCAGCATAGCAGGGGCCTGCAACACCATCATCCTGATAAAGTCTGGGCCTCAGCCCACCCATTCCCTCAGTTCTTGCCATCCCTCCTGCCTGTCCTGGGCCCAGGCCCAGAGCTGGCTTGCTGGGCCACACTGCAGTCATGCTGTTTTTGAATTCTCTCTCTGTTTTGTTCTCTGTTCTGTGCTGTTGTGTCTCCCCGTGTCTGGTCCCCAGGATCCGGCGCTAAGAAACAGGGCGAGGACTTAGCGGATAATGACGGGGATGAAGATGAAGGTATTTGGGGGCTGCAGGGCGCGGCGGCTGGTGCATGGCACAGAGCCCCTCCCCTTCTCGATGGGGAGAAGCCCCGTCTGTCTGTCTGTCCGTCCGTTGGTGTGTTTCTGTTTCTGTACAAGGCCGTTGGGCTGTTCATCCATCTTTGGCCTGATTGGCCACTGGGAGATCCAGGGTGATGGACATGGCTGGCGGGGAGCAGGGGACCACAACAGAGTCATGAGGAGGTCCTCAGCCCGCTCCCCCACCCATTCTCAGTCCCATGGCAGCAAGAGGGGACTGCTGGAGACAGCTTCCTCCCCATCTGCTGTGTGGTTCATGGGCCCCTGCGCCTACTGAGCAGCAGGGAGAATGGAGAGAAAGTGGGAGGGTGAGGAGATGCCTGTTGCACCCAAGGGACACCTGTGTTTTCCGGGGAGACTGGCTGCTGAGACAGGGGCTCAGCAGGATGTTGAACTGAGGACTGAGGCAGTGACACATGAAAGGGGATGGACAACAGCACTAGCTAGAACCTCTCCATCCTTCTCCCAGCGAGACAGAGATGGCCTTGGGGCTACGGGCTGTGGGCTACGGTGGGTGCAGGACAGAGCCAGAAGGACTGGGGATGAAGGCACCAGGCTGAGGCCAGGACACCACAGTGCAGTCGGTAGATGGCATGAGATCCTTGAGTGATGGCTGAAGCAGTCTTCCTTCGTCCTTTGGGAAAACAGGGTGTGTTTGCTCGGTGGCACAGAGCTTTCCCTTCTACCTCCATGCCCTGGCCCTGCCGCTCCACCCATGGAGGAGCCAGACAGCTCAGGGGGCCTGCTGGTGGCTGGCGGGGCGCTGTGCTGGCCCGGCCGAGTGTTGAGAGGCTGCAGGTAGAGGTGATCAGGCTGAGCCTCCTCCTGAACTCCATCCTGTCCCTGCCCCCGGGGCTGCTGGGGTGGGGGGCAGCCACTTGAAGGTCCCTTGCCATGTGGCCTCTGGGAGGCTCCATCTTCATCTTATTGCTGATGGGGGTGGGGTCTCTCCTTCTTAGTTCTGCCCTTTCCTCTTCCACATCCCTCCCCAGTGGCTCCAGATAAGTCTGCCTGTTGCCCAGGGAGAACGGGGTACATGAGCACATGGCTGAGAGACCGTGTCACTAAGGTTCCCCCGACCGCATCTCTGCCATTCACTGCCCTTCCCCCACATTCTTCCTTGTTCTCTCCCTGTGCTACCCCTTATTCCCACCCCTCTTGTCTCTGTCTGCACTGGGGGGCCAGCTGCTGCCAATGGCCGTATTTCCATGGAACTGGTCTAGTCTTGGGGGTTCCAGGGCTCCCCAGCCCCTGCTCTCTAAAGCCATATCAGGTCCTAGGACTCCTGGGTGCCCAGGGCAGGGACTCACTTGATCCAGCTAAGGGGCCAGCCCTTCCTCTTCCTCCTGCCCCACTCCTGCCTCCAAAGCCTGCCTAGGCCTCACTGTGTCGGGGGCACCTGGCTGCTGGGAGGCACTCAAAAACATCACTGAAGTCCAGAGACATTAAAAACATCACTGAAGTCCAAGTGTCTCTGGCTGATGCTTGAGCTCCAGGCTGAGCAGCTCCATGAGTCCTGCCCTCAGAGATGGCGGTGGTGTCCTGGCACCTGGGATAGCTTTGCTGCCCGCACCCCTCCCCCCGAGGGCTGGCGGGGGTGGGGGAGGAAGGGCATCCTACTCAGCCTGTATCTTACCCCTTCTCCTTACAGACATCCGGGACAGTGGCGCTAAGCCCGTCATGGTCTACATCCATGGAGGCTCTTACATGGAAGGAACAGGCAACATGATTGATGGCAGCGTCCTCGCCAGTTATGGCAACGTCATCGTCATCACCCTCAACTATCGGGTTGGGGTGCTAGGTATGGTTCCCTGCTAGGCGCCTAGAAGGAAGCCTGGGTTCTCCAGGAGGGAGGGAAGGATGCTGGGGAGTTAAGACCTGGCAGCCTTGGTTCTCTAGGTGGTGCTAAATGAGCACAGTCAAAATGCTGTTGTTCCATTACCCCTACCCAAGCGATGGGAGCTTCCCTATGGCCCCAGGCCCTTTCCTGGATGTTCAGTTCAAACTTCACACTTTCTCTTAGGCCTTAGGCCAGGTCTCTGCTCCCAGGCTTTTGCTTTGCTGACTCTTGTAGGGCCCATTAATTTCCTAGTGTCCTGTCCTCATCCCTACCTACCGACATCACACAGCCCTGAACAGCCTACACACACACACAGATATCTCTTCTAGCCAATCACATATCCACACACCCACACATCCTCACATGTTCACACATGCACTCCGCCCTCATTCACCATCATGCATATGGTGATTTCTCACTCCCCCCACGAGCATAGACACGTATCCATACAAGTGTAGACCCCCCACACCCATGTCTATAGACCCCCTCATATATAAACACATTCCCCCAGAATTTTATACACACTGTAGTCTCCCCCCACACATATCCACATGCCCATATATCTCTGTGTACTCCGTATCCCTACCCCACATGTACACAGATTGCTCTCACCTTCACACACACACACACACACACACACACACACACATTCCCATATATCTGTCTCCACAGATTTATACCCACATCTGCACCCACACACATCGTACATAACCACAGTCACTTTCCTTTACCCGCATATGTCTGCTCCACACAAAGACCTATACTGTGCACATGTGTGCTCACACACAAACCCTACACATATATACCTTAAATATACATATACATTTCTTCCACACAAACTCATTCCCCCCTTATGTACCCCACATCTGCATCCATCCAACACCTACATAGACACATACATCCCTCACTTTCCCTACATAAACACAAGCCTATATCCCCCCCTCCTACACACACATGAGCACACCCGTACCTGCATAGCCACACCTCCCCACCCCCCACACAAATACTACACACACACACACACACACCTCACATCCCTGCTTCCACATCTACATCTATATCCCCTCACATATACACACACCCATAGACCCCCGCACATATACCCACATGCACACGCATCCCATACATACCTTGCATATATACATGCAATACATGCATATGTTCATATTCCCCAGCCTACCCTACAAATGTATACACATTCATATACCCACACCTGGCCATTCATGCACACACATCTCTACTCACCCCCACACTCCTGCACACCCACACTTATCTACCCCATATACACACACGTACACATTCCTTCTACTCTGTCCACATATACATCTCCATTCACTCCCACGCATTATACAAACATACTCTCACGCATACATTTATTTCTGAAATGCCTCCTCCTACACACCCACATGCCCTTCCCCACACGCACTCTGTCATCCACATGCTTGTTTCAGTGATTTAGGCTGCCACTCTACCCTGCACCTTCCTTGGTGACTGTTAATGCCAACATGTGGCAAAGGTCTTGAGGTAAACAAGTGCTTCAGAGAGGATGGCTAAGCATACAGGTCCTTGTTCCCTTTTGGATGGTCACCTAGGCCTCAGAGGGCACATGCAGCCCTGTATCCCTGGAGCCAGGAGGGTTTGTGTCCTCAGAATTGCAGTGGGGGCTGTTTGTTGGGTCCGTAGGCCTGGATGCTGAACCTGCAATTAGGCATGGCTTCTTGCATGGGTAGCTGGCTGACAGGACCTTATTTTAATTTGCTTTTGAGTATATTGCTTTGCCAGTTCTAATCCCAGAGGGCTGTGGTACAGCCTTTCAATCGTGGGTGCAGTTATGTATGCAAAAAGGCAATTTCCTCTTTTTAAATAAAGATTTGATTTATTTATTTCTAGAGTTAGGGGAAGGGAGGGAGAAAGAAATAGAGAGAAACATCAATGTGTGGTTGCCTCTCACATGCCCCCTGCAACCCAAGCCTGTGCCCTGACTGAGAATCGAACCTGCAGCCCTTTGGTTCACAGACCATTGTTCAATCCACTGAGCCTCACCAGCCATGGCGCAGTCTCCTCTTCACTTACCCTTAATACTATGTGGGATAGCAAGACACTGTTTGGGGGTTCAGACGGGAGAAGTGATATTCCCTGGAAAAAAGTGGAGCCTGTGTCCCCTTCAATGGCATCTGGAGACCAGGAATGAAGCACACGGGGCATCTACCCAGTCTGTCAACAGTGCGGTGTGTTCTGGGTTCCATCGTGCTGCTGTTCCTCTGTCTCTCTGTGTCGCCCCAGACATCATGGCAGGACTCTCCTAGGCCACACTGTTCTGCTGAGAAAGGGGAGTTGAGTCCCTGACAGTAAAATGTCCCTTGAAGGTAGCTGCAGACCCACATTCCAGGGCTGCACAGTTCCTCAAGAGTGATGCATATGCAAACATCCTCATACACGAGTATACAGGTGCACTTACCCAGTAGTCTAAGGCTGAAAGGAATTTTGCTACTTTATTTTGTTAGTGATAGTAATAGAAAACATTCAACTCAGGTGCTTCTAAAAATTATGAGCATGGGCTTCATTCTCAAAGGAGTATTGGGAAGAATGTGCTTCAGTTCCATATTATTGCACTGGTTAGGGATGAAGGGTACAGAGAGGAGGGGGGAAAGAGGGGAGAAACTAAGGAAGAGAAGAAAAGGACGTGGGAGAACAAAGAGGAAAAGGTGGCACAGAAAGGAGGCAGATAGGAGACAGGAGAGACTCCGATCTGAAGTGTCAGTTGGGCACTGTGGGCCGCACAGAAGCCTGTTGCTGGGGAGCACTCCCTATGACCTGCCAGTTACTTCACGCCTTCAGCTGTTCTGACCCTTAAGCTTCTGCAGTGGAAGTTCTTAACCTTTTGGAGAGCCTTGGATACCTTTGAGATTCTGATGAAAACTATGGACTCTCCCTGGACACACACACACACACACACACACACACACACACACACACACAGAAATGATTTCATGGATCCCACTGAAGCTCATCCATAAAACCCAGGTTGGGAACCCCCTACTTTACAACCTCCTCTCATTTGGATAACCAGAACAGTATATCTGGGTGCAGAAATATTATTCTTTTGGCGTAAGCAGTTAATGATCAAAATAATACTCCTCAAGCCTCAGAAGGAGTCAGAAGTCCCTCACTGCTTCCTGGGTATTCTTCAGTGCCTGCTCGGAAACACAAGTGCAATCAGTAAGCCACTGATTGGGTTCCAGGTACATACAAGATGGTTGTGTCTCTTCACTCCAGGTGTAGAATATGGGTTTGGCCCTGGCACTTGGGAATTTTCCTCAATGTAGCTAAGACTTTGTTGTTTTGTCTCCCAGACCATCGCAGAACAGGTAGCCAGTTTTGGACCTCAATTATAGCAAGTCCTCATTTAACATTGCCACTAGATTCTGTGACTGTAATTGAAACAACATGGAGTGATACCAATTTGACCATAGGCTATCAGGGGTGTCCAACCTTTTGGCATCTCTGGGCCACGCTGGAAGAAGAGGAGTTGTCTTGGGCCATGCATTAAATGCATTGTGACACATAATCACACACACAAAAAATCTCACGATGTGTTAAGTCAATTTATGATTTTGTGTCGGGCTGCATTCACAGCCATCCTGAGCTGCATGCAGCCCATGGGCCGCAGGTTGGACACCCTGATACAAACAAATTAAGTTCCCGTGGCATCTCATCAGCACTGTAACATTACAACAAAATGATGTTGAAGGAAACAGCATGATTCGAGGACCTGCTGTACGTGTATTCATTTACCCTCCCCCCCCCATCCACTTCTCTGGAGCACTGAGCCCAAGCAGACTGTTCACTCTGAGGTGCTTCTTTAGACATCTTGGGTAATTCATGTATTTGGACAAGTCCAAGGCAGAGCAGCAACTATTATTTGAGATGCCTGCCCCTGAGCTTGAGACCATCAAAAGAAAGGGACCCCAGCTGGATATAGGATGTGGTTGTCCCTGGGGCTTGGGAAGTAAGCGCTCGCCAAGTTTTACTCTGGGTTCCAGAATTTAATCCTACATCCTTGCTCAGGTACCCTTCAGGCAAACCAAAAGCCTGGTAAACATCAAGCATTGTGTGACATGGAATCTGGTTTGGATACCACGTGCCATCTTCTGTTGACAAGCAACTTACCGTGTACTGAGGCATAGACTTGGACCCAAGGAGACTGGCTCAGATTCTGAGTTTATGAAGTTTGGTGTTTCAGCCTCATTCTCATGTGCTTTGCATGGATGGCTGAGCTTCCGGTGGAGCTAGCAGTGGGTGACTGCTGTCCCAGACTGCTAGCTTTTGTGGACTTGTGGTGGGTCATGTTTGCTGTATCATCCTTCTGAGCCTGCTGGATATAGCACTTCAAGCAGGACTCTTGTAGTAGGGAGTCCTACTCCCACCGTACGCTCCCTAAGTAGGGAGTAGGGAGGGTTGACAGGCATCACCCACGTCCTTCAGTGTTTCTTATCCCAAGGTTCTTGGCAGTGGAGGGAGCCGAGGGCGATGGTCGAACTCTATACCTCCCATCTCTTTCTCTTTTTTTAGATTTTTTTTTTTGATAGAGGGAAAGGGAGGAAGAGAAGGAGACAAACATCAAGGTGTGGTTGCCTCTTGCGCACTTCCTACTGGTTACCTGGACTACAACCCAGGCATGTGCCCTGGCTGGGAATGGAACCAGTGACCCCTTGGTTTGTAGGCTGGCACTCAATCCACTGAGCCACACCAGCCAGGCCCCCAGCCCCAGCCCCAGCCCCAGCCCCAGCCCCTTCAGGCCATTGTTCCTACCCCAGGAAACTGTTGCATGTTGGAGCAATCCACTTTACTTCATCCAAATGCAGGTCCTTCTCCCTGATTAGGACAGATGTATTAGACACATTTCACTGAATGGCACTTCCTTGGCCAAGGCTAAGGCCAAGTCTGCTGTTACCCAAAGGAGAAGAAAAGGAGAAGAGGGTACAGCGAAAGGGTGGGGTGACGGGGACAGGTGGGCTAAGAGAAGCACGTAGTGATATTTGCCAGAGGGTCTCAAGGCTTGGACAGCTGGACTGACTCTTGCTCAGCATACTTCTTGAGACTTGCAGGAGCAGCTTCAGTTTGTGAATGGGTCTGGCTAAGGAGAAGCAGGTCCCCCTGTCTGGACGAACAAGGGCTCCTCCATTCATCCTCATTCAGGCTTTCTCTAATTCCTCCTCATTTCCTCATCGGGAACCTGGGGCTGAAGAGGGCTTGTGACTAGGTCCTGAGAGGAATAACTAAGTACTTTACATACTTAATTGTACCAAAGATAAATTAATAACACCCTTGAAGAGGGTGAAATGAGCTCTCTTGCAGAAGCTAGGAACAGAAGGACTCAAGAAAGACAATGAAGAGGTCTTATGCCTATTTGAGACTTTTTGAATCCGGCTTCTGCCTGTGGACTTCCAGGACAGTCGGAGAGTTCTCTGTGAGCTTAGGGAGCCTCCTCCACCATGTCCTCTCACAAAGCCAGTGCCAGGTGCTGTGAATGAGCTCTTCACTGTGGGGTCAGAAATGCTGATGCAGGTATGGGTTTCCAGAGTGTAAGAGCACCGTGACTACCCACGTGGAAAGAATCCTCCCAAAAGCGTACGGTGGGAGGAGACAGAGCCTTCCAAGGAGTCTGGGGATCAGGGAAGAGGGATGAAATGAGGCAGCAGGATCCATCTTAAAATGGAAGCAAGGTGGGGCGGGGGGGGGGGAATATAGGACATCTCTGTGGGATAGCCAGCAGGTGGGTGGGAACGTAGTCTCCATGGCAACAAGTTTCCACAGCAGCAAATCCCAGCAGGTGGGTGGGAAGGTAGTCTCCATGGTGACATGTCTCCTCGGCAGCAAATCCCACTGGGTGGGTGGGAAGACGTGTTTCTGTGGTAACACACTGCACTGACTTCCCTATTTCTCCATCAGATGAAAAAGATGGTGTAACCCAGGGGTTTTCCAACTTTAACAAGCATCAGAAGCACCTGGAGAGTGTGTTACAAACACCGATTGCTGGGCCCCATCCCAGAGTTTCTGATTCACTAGGTCCTTGAGGAAGGAAATGAAGATCCGCCCTGAGAATGAGGGGAGGGGGTATCCGAAGCCCTGGACAGAAGTGGAGATGGACTAACTTGTACAGGAAGGGCAAGGAGAGCTTAGGAATCATTGCCTTTTGGGATCTTCACTTTCTTCAGAGAGAGAAGGGAGGGGAGAGAGAAGTAGCTATAAATTTACAATGTGCTCAGCATATTGGAGATGTTTATTTATACTCCTTTTATCCTTGTAACAACTCATTGGAGTATTCTTTTTTGAATCTCTGTTTTACAGAGGAGGAAGCTATAGCTCAGAGATTTTAGATAATTTGCCCAAAGCTACATGGTTAGTAAGTAGTAGAGTCAGGACTCAAATTAAGGACTATTTGAATCCAGGGCCCTTGCTTTTTTGCACTCTCTCTTGCAGGGTGCTTGAGTCATGACACAGATAGTGCATCAGGGCAGAGGATGCTGGGCCCTGGTCATGTGCAGTTCCCAGCTAGATGCATCCCCTTCCAATGGTCTGGAGACCCCCTCCTTTCAAACCAAAGAATGGTAGGAAGCAGGGAGCTGATCCTTGCCGTACTGATGTTTGCTGGACCTTGCAGAAAGGAGTCTCCTTTATGATGGCTAGGTGGATAGAACTAAGCTGCATGCCCACTTTCCTCACAGCGCCAACTCCCGCTGCCATTGTACCCAGGTCTCCCATTCCTCCATCTTCACTGTCCTCATGCCCTTTGTTGAATCCAGGTTTCCTGAGCACCGGAGATCAGGCTGCCAAGGGCAACTATGGGCTCCTTGACCAAATCCAGGCCCTCCGCTGGGTGAGCGAGAATATTGCCTTTTTTGGTGGCGATCCGCGCCGTATTACCGTCTTTGGCTCCGGCATTGGCGCGTCCTGTGTCAGCCTCCTCACATTGTCACATCACTCTGAGGGTGAGTAGCTTTGGGGGCAAAATATGAATGAGCAAAGCATGCAGGCTACCCACCCGGCACCTCGGGCCTTGCAGGCTCGAGAGTGTCCTGCTCCATGCCCAGGAACAGCAGGGCAATCAGCCCACCCTCAGCTCAGTATCCCTTTGGGGAGAAGCAGAAGAGAGCTGTTTCTCTAGGGGAAGAAGGAATTCTCCCAGTGGGGGAGAGAGTCCCACCTACAGTTTGAGAAAGTGAGCCCGTTCACATCTGCTTCCGATGTGGGAGTCATTTGGGAGAGTGGAGACCCAGTGCCTCTCCCTGAAGGGACAAGGTTCCTTTTTAAGGCAAAGAAGTCTTTTGGCTGGGGAAAGACATGTGACTGCAAGGTATAGCCCTAGGGTGGCAGTTAGTTTTTAGATGTAAGAAACACTCCTTCTCCGCCTTTCTCTCTGAAGAACTGTACATGAAAGTACAGTTCTTATACAGTTCTCTGAAGAACTGTCTTGAGCGGGGAGATGGGTGAGGACTGCTAACCTGCAGGACCAGCTTTCTCTGAGGGATGGCCACCTATTACCAGACTCCAGACCTCCCATGCAGTGCATCCTTGCTAAGGGAGACTCTCATTTTTAGCCCCAAGGAAACCCTCTCTCCTGGCCATGACTCCCTCGACTCTTCCAGGGAGGCTAAAGAGGCCCTTTTTTTGCTCACAGGAAATGTTCTGGTCACCTCTGGACTCTAGCACATTTTGTGTCTGAGAGGTAAAGGTGCCCTTCTAGGAAGTGAGGACATCTGTGAGAGAAGACATGGCGATTTTTTAAAATAATATATATTTTTAAAAGATTTTATTTATTTTTAGAGAGAGGGGAAGGGAGGGAGAAAGAGAAGGAGATAACATCAAGGTGCGGTTGCCTCTTGTGCGCCCCCTACTGGGGATCTGGCCCACAACCCAGGCATGTGCCCTGACTGGGAATCGAACCAGCGACCCTTTGGTTTGCAGGCCCATGCTCAGTGCACTGAGCCACACTAGCCAGGATGAAGACATTGTGTTTTCACTGAAATCAACCCCATGAGTTAGTGATAATCTCACAAGAAGACTTTCAGTATCTCTGAGGAAGGCACCTCTCTCTGAGAGAGAAAAATAACTTTCTCTGACCTACAAATCGCATCTCCATCTCTCCAGGGCCTACCATAGTGGGGAAAGACTAGGGCAAGATCTGCATCCCACCTTAGAATGTGTTTCTAGGTGATAGTAATGGGAGCAGGAGTCCCTTTTTCCACAAAGGAGGGTAAGGTGACTGGCTGTGAGGGTGCCTCTGTCTGCAAAGCGGGACGAACAGTGCCTCCTCTGACTGGGGACTGTCCCTGGGAGGAGAAGGCTTTTCTTGGCACTCTGCTCTGTCTCATAGGGAGCCCGTATCTGTGCAGGCTCAGCTGCTTTAAGGATTTGTTCTCTCTGCCTTTCTGTCATTGACTCCCAGAGAACAATCTCTCGAAGAGTGAGGCCGTCTGTTAAGTCATCGCCTGTAGTTCCCTCCTCTTCCCCGCTCATGCAAACTGCCTTCCTCTTAGAGGAATGAAATTGTATGCCTGAGGCCCAGCTTATCCTTTGGCAATGTTGGGGCCAGGGAGAGAATGATCCCCTTTTTTCTTCCCTAAGGAAGAATCATTCACTTTTTGAATTTGGAGGATGGGCTCCCCTTCAACTAGGGGAAAATCTGGATTCGAGGCATCAATAGCTTCAAGAAAAGGAAAGGGTCTGTGGAGACTATGGCCCGGGAAGGCACATTCCCTGGAGACTTTCAGACCCCAAGACCTTTGCCCTCAGAATCCTTCCCCAGACTCCCAGAATGTGAGGCTCTCTCCTGCCTGCATTTCTCATCTCGCATGAAAAAGACCCCTTTGTGGTGGAAGCGCCAGCTCCCTGGTGGGGCGCTGGCACAGAACTGGGCCCAGCTGGGCAGGAAGCAAGAGGGGAAGACAAGGAGAGATAAAGAGAGGGAGCATAAGGAAGCTGATGTCTGGGACCCAAGGGGTTAATCCTTCCTGGCAGTCCTTAACCCCCAAGTTACCAACCATTGCCCCAGGACACGGAAGCAAGAAGCAGGTGGGGGACCAGTCAGGGAAGGGACCCACCGGACCCCTCCTCTTGTCCTCACCAATCATCCCAGCCCAAAGCATTGCTCCTCCTTCCCAGCCCATTCAACCCATAGGGTGGCCCCAGTAAGGAAGAAATGAGGAGGTGTTCCATTTGTCCCTCACGGACAGGCAAGGGGGGGGGGCTGGGCTCTGGGTGACAAGACAGATCTGACCCGGTGCTGTCTGTCTTTTGTAGGGCTTTTTCAGAGAGCCATCATCCAAAGTGGTTCTGCTCTGTCCAGCTGGGCTGTGAACTACCAGCCAGTGAAGTACACTAGCCTGCTGGCAGACAAGGTGGGCTGCAATGTGCTAGACACAGTGGATATGGTGGACTGTCTTCGGCAAAAGAGTGCCAAGGAGCTGGTAGAGCAGGACATCCAGCCAGCCCGCTACCATGTGGCCTTTGGCCCTGTGATTGATGGCGATGTCATTCCCGATGACCCCGAGATTCTCATGGAACAGGGTGAGTTCCTCAATTATGACATTATGCTAGGTGTCAACCAGGGTGAGGGGCTCAAGTTTGTGGAAGGGGTGGTGGACCCTGAGGATGGCGTCTCCGGCACTGACTTTGACTACTCAGTCTCCAACTTCGTGGACAATCTGTACGGATACCCTGAGGGCAAGGACACCCTGCGGGAGACCATCAAGTTTATGTACACAGACTGGGCCGACCGCGACAACCCTGAGACCCGCCGCAAAACCCTGGTGGCACTCTTCACGGACCACCAGTGGGTGGAGCCCTCAGTAGTAACAGCTGATCTGCACGCCCGCTATGGCTCACCTACCTACTTCTACGCCTTCTACCATCACTGCCAGAGCCTCATGAAGCCTGCTTGGTCCGATGCAGCTCATGGGGACGAAGTACCCTATGTATTTGGCGTCCCTATGGTGGGCCCCACTGACCTCTTCCCCTGCAACTTCTCCAAGAATGATGTTATGCTCAGTGCCGTCGTCATGACCTACTGGACCAACTTTGCCAAGACTGGGTAAGGAGAAAGTGGGGGTTCTTCTTTGGGACCCCAGCATGCCGTCCCCCTCTGCTCCTCTATCTAAACCTCTGCCATCATCTCCCTTCCTGAGGTATTCCCCAAATCTTGCTTGCTAAGCCTTTCACCGCCCTCCCTACTTCTTCCTTCAGAGTTTTTCCTGCCATTTCCTTCCCTCAAAAATTTGACTGAGCCTCAGAACTCAGTTAACATTGGCACTGAGCAGGGGTGAGAGTCATTGGCTGAACTTTGGGATTCCAGGTTAAATAGTCAGAGGCCGCGTGAAGTGGGGATAAAGTGTATTCGGAGAGAGCCCTTAAAGGGCTTTCAGGAAAATTGGGCGACTGGAAGGACTGATGGCTGCTCAGTAGCATGTGAGAAGAAAAAGTGTCACAGCATGGCCTTACAGGATGGGCGTAGGGGAGGATGAGATGGTTCCGTGCAGCTGCGGGCAGTAGGAGTTCAAGGCTGGGGAAAAAGAGTATGGACAAAGGAGGGAGGGAGACTGTGAAAAAGATGAAAACTGTGGGAAGCTGGGGATGAGAGGAAGAATGCTGGGCCCTTTCCTCATCTAGGTAGAGTGGTAACCCCAGATTTCCATGTGGTATTGCAGGGATCCCAACAAGCCGGTCCCCCAGGACACCAAGTTTATTCACACCAAGGCCAACCGCTTTGAGGAAGTGGCCTGGTCCAAATACAATCCCCGAGACCAGCTCTACCTTCACATCGGGCTGAAACCGAGGGTCCGCGATCATTACCGGGCCACTAAGGTGGCCTTTTGGAAACACCTGGTGCCCCACCTATACAACCTGCATGACATGTTCCACTATACGTCCACAACCACCAAAGTGCCGCCTCCGGATACCACCCACAGCTCCCACATCACCCGAAGGCCCAACGGCAAGACCTGGAGCACCAAGCGGCCAGCCATCTCCCCTGCCTATAGCAATGAGAATGCCCAAGGGTCCTGGAACGGGGGTCAGGATGCAGGGCCACTCTTGGTGGAGAACCCTCGTGACTACTCCACTGAATTAAGTGTCACCATCGCCGTGGGGGCCTCCCTTCTGTTCCTTAACGTTCTGGCCTTTGCTGCCCTCTACTACCGTAAGGACAAACGGCGTCAGGAGCCCCTGCGGCAGCCTAGCCCTCAGAGGGGAGCCGGGGCCCCCGAATTGGGGGCTGCTCCTGAGGAGGAGCTGGCAGCATTACAGCTGGGCCCCACCCACCACGAATGTGAGGCTGGTCCCCCACACGACACACTGCGCCTCACTGCACTGCCCGACTACACACTGACCCTGAGGCGCTCCCCTGATGATATCCCACTTATGACCCCCAACACCATCACTATGATTCCCAATTCCCTGGTAGGGCTGCAGACGTTGCACCCCTATAACACCTTTGCCACAGGGTTCAACAGTACTGGGCTGCCCCACTCACACTCCACTACCCGGGTATAGCTCCAGCCCAGAGCACAGCCTATCTCCCGGCTCCCTCCCTCCCAGATCTACGAACACACATGCACACACAGACACACACAGAGACACATACAGACATATATGTATACGCACGCACCCACACCCGACAGCAGACCCACCTGCACAAACATAGACGTGGACATGCGCCCGCATGTACAAAAAACACAAATAAGGAAGTAAACCTGAACAAACCCTTCAAATGGGGACGCAAATGAGTCCTTGGGAAGCCGAGGACCCATGGAACAGCAGCTGAAGCCAGCTCCTTGAGCCTGACCAGACACTCCTGGGGGCCTGAGAGCACCAGCTGGATACCCCCTTGGTGCTTGCCCTCCGCCTCTCTTGGAACCGCACCACCGACCTACTCCAGACTTGGGAGCTGTAAAGAGCACAGTAGCTCTTTCTCCCCCAGACTTGGTCTTTTTCTCTGGGTCTTGTTTTTGTTGAATTTTTTTTAAAAAAATGGAACAAATGTTTTTCCAACCTGTGAGTGCAAAGAGGCTGCCAAAGGGAAAGCCCCAGGCCCAGGTCTTTCTGGCTCTGGAAACCCCAGTGCTCACACGATCCGACCAAGGAACAGGACCCCTGAGAGAGAAACAGATTTGAGTAAGACCATGGGGTGGAAGGAGGAAGGGGCTACCGCTGCATGGGGTTGGAGGGCCATAGGGGAGAACTGTCCGGCCAGCTCTGCGTTCCCATGGCAGGCTGCAGAGTCTGCAGTGTAGATTTGGCGAATGAGGTTCTGTGGAGGCCATGTCATTATTGGGCCCGGGTATAATCTGGGTTCTGCCTCTGCCCTTGGGGTAATGCTATCAGAAATTCACCCCATTTTATTTACGGTCTCTTTTGTGTCTGTCATTTCTCTTTCCAAACGGCAGTGTTTTTTGTTGTTGTTGGCTTTTTTTTTTTTTTAAAGAAAAGTTCTTAAAACACTAACGGAAACCCATGGAGTTTGTCCTTTGTAAAAATTTTAAACACAGTGTCTTGTTATAAAAATAAAAAATCCAGTTAGCACTCCCAACTTGCCTCCCTTGCGCAGGCCTTGCCCCGACAGACCTCCCAGCTGGGTGCCTCTGCAGGCTGGGAACCGGCTGCCGGCTGCCTCCTGTGCCTTTAGCTGATGTATGTCTAGGCTGCACTCTGCTGGGTTCGCATCAAGGCCTCTCCAGTCTTCATCAGGTTGCCGCCCCATCCCCAGGACTCTGGGTTCCTGCTGCTGAAGCCTTCTCTTAGTGCCTCGTGGCCTCCTAATGAAATGGCAAAAATAACACTCCTTTCCCTTCTGCGTGCCATTGTGCTGCTGCTGACTCCACCTGCGCTGTCACCACCCCCAGGGCCACCACCCTGCCTTCATCCTGGACTTGGGGATGGGAGGAGGTCTGACATCTAACATGCTGAGATTCTTGCTCATATCAGAATCCAGCAAGGCACCAGGCCTTGGGTGACTGGCAGAGCAGGGGTCCTCTCCTCCTCAGAGATATTTGTGTCCTGTTCTAGGAACTGGAACTGAAAAAGTCACTTGGGCCCTCAGAGCAGTTTGTCTCCAGGATTATGATCAGTAGCTCCCTATAGATCCTCGGGGGCAGATTCAGTGGGGTTCCCCAGGGTTAGCATTATGGTATTTCTTTCATATTATTCTCAGTGGCCTGAAGGGCTGAACCAGTAGTATGCTCATCAAGCGTGACAGTTGGGTGGGGTTGCTGACACCTCAGAAACCAGGATTAGAATTCTTCGAAGGGACCCTGACAAAATGAGGGAGGTGAACGAACACAACAGGAAGATGTTCAGAGGAGACAAACACGCGGTGGTCCACAGATCAAAACCAAGAACCAACCTACTTGTATGATGCATGGGAACAAGAGAGATGGGCACTGATTCATTTAATACAGTATAGTTAACAAAAGAACTGGAGGCAGAGGGTCAGGGTGGGTTACAGCTGAGTGAGTCCATAGTGTAGAAATGGTTCCTCCTCCTTCCCTCCGTTTCTGCTTTCCCAAACTAACATGAATACTAGCATATGATAACAGAAATGTAGCGTGAACTTACTAGGAAGTAATCAGAGTCTGAGTTACCGAATTGGAAGTCATCTGGTCCAACACACTTATTTTACATCTGGGGAAATGGGCCCAGAAAAGTCCAATGTCACAGTTAGCATTAGAAACAGACCTGGAACGCAGCCCCAAAATATATGACCTTTCCCATGGTCCTCAACCTTTTCCACTCTACCTACCATTGGTTATGCCTTCTAAAGCATTAACGTGTCTGCCTTTGGTCAATACACTTTCAGCATATGTGGGAAAGTGGGAGAGGGCCTGGAGAAGACCAAAAACAGTGTGCCAAAGGACTAGGTTTCTTTTTTTAATCTAGAAAGGAGGGACACGTTGAGGTAACATTCAGTAAGTGTAGAGCACGTACTATGTGCCATGTGTGTTATATCATCTTTAAAAATCTAACTTGTAAATAAGGGCGGAGCTGCCGTTTCTTCTGAGAATGATAGACGGGAAAAGATTAAGTTAGACACAAGGAAAAACTTTGATGTGGATAAGTGATGATGGTACTTCGTAAGTCACTTCGTAAGTCCTCCAAGGCAGTTGCCAACTTGAATGAAAGACTACTAAGAAAAACACTGCTGTTCATCTTCCTGGAAGCAGAGGGCTGAGTTACATGACCTTTTTAGCTCAGTTCAAAGTTGTTCTTGTGACAATCCTTTGGTCACTCCATCTCAGATATTACCAAACAGGGACTCTTCTCTTCTGGGGAGGGGTTGTATGGATGTGTGTGTGTGTGTGTGTGTGTGTGTGTGTGTGTGTGTGTGTGTGTGTCTATCTCCAAACTAGGAGATTCTATTTGGGAAGGATTTAGACATTGCCTCTCCTCTAAGAAGTCTAGGTGCTATAGCAAACCTAGCTCTGATCCTATTTGGGACCCATCAGTGAGAGATTCCAGTTGGTCTTCACATCTTGGAAAGGTCTGGGTGAAGAGGCAGCCTCCAAGACAGGCAGGGTTTCAATCTCATTGACAGTCAGTGTTGTGCCCAGGTAGCTTGAGTGTTCTTAGCCCTGTTGCTGACAGCCAGCCCTGAGCCCAGCTCAAAAACCCAGGTCCTTGTTTGAAGAGGGGCTGAGGATATACTTGGATTTTATTTCACATTGCAAAAATCATTAGTGCCTAGACTGGTTCCAGCCTGCATTCCTGGACTTATCTGGTTTCTATATTAGTCCTTTAGAAAGCTGGACACAGCTATCTTGGGGTCCGAACGTGTGGTGTGTGCGAAGGGCTAGAGGTTGGTAACTGTGGAAATATCCATACAAAGGGAATATGGTCGTCAAGGTGGTAGACCTGGCCCTGTGCTAATTTATGTACTGTGATGGATAGAAGATCTCCCCACTTTGGGGTACCTACTATCAGGAAGACAAAACTGAACTATGATAAAATGAGTGAAATGCATAATTTCACATGTGACTTCAGTTGTATGGTCAAGGTTAAAGAGGCTGGAGAAATTGCAAGAAAAGCTGCAGGGAGATTTGGGTGGGTGGGTGGCATAATGCACACTTCAAATTGGGAGAAAAGGCTCAGCCAGAGCAATCACACGAGAAGGTTTAGGCATGCTTGAGTCACAGTGAGGGACTGACTTGTCTGAAGTAGAGTGTTCAAATTAAGTGCTTGGGTATCAGATTGAAAAGGCAGGTTGTGGAGGTCTTCATAACAGCAGAAGAGTGAGGCTGTTATTGGATGAGTCATGGGACGCTCTGACTTTCCCTTTTGCTAATGGTTTGAGAGAGAGAAAAAAAAAAAACCCTCCTCAGCTCCTCTTTTTTTCCTTCTGTTCTGTGAGAAAGATTTCCAGAGTAGAAAGGACAGAGTGAGCACATGAGACAGGCTCCTAAAGGCACTCTATTCCAAAAGAGGCTTTAGCTGCTCTGAGTACCTACATCTCACGGTCTAGGTCAACAACAGCCAAGAGCAGTGTGATGACTTGCTGCTCAGGCTGTAGGACAATTGGTGGTAGCTGCGAAAATCCCACCAATCAGGGATCCCCAACCTCTGGGCCATGGACAAGTACTAGTCCGGGCCTGTTAGGAACCAGGCTGCATGGCAGGAGGTAGGCTTGAATGTAATCCTCTTGAATCATCCCAAAACCATACCCCTCACCAACCCCGGTCCGTGGAAAAATTGTCTTCCACAAAACCGGTCCCTGGTGCCAAAAAGGTGGGGGACTGCTGCTGGAGAGTAGGAAGAAGACGCACAGGGGAGCTTAGAGATAGACAAACACGGCTCCAGTGTTACCAATGGGAAGGGATGAATTCCATAAATGATAGGTCAATAAGTGTAATATCAATTGAGGGTAAGACTCTAGGACAAATGATTAAAAAGATTGTCGGTGAGCACTTACGAAGGGAAGCAAAGATTGCTCAGCCCCTCCAAGGACTACAGCTATTTTCACTTCCATGGACTCAGGAAAAACAAATCATCCCCCACTCAGCTCCTTGCCTTTGAAGGGTGATTGGATGGGAAGATGAGGAGGATGCTACACCTACAGTGTATCTAGAGTTCAGCAAAGCATTCTCTCATGATACTCTTCGGACAGTATGTAGCAATGCGGGGTGGATAAAGATAAACGTGGGCAGATTCTTAACCGTTTGAATGACTACACACAAAAGCGTTCTGTTTTAATGCCACTGGATCAAATTCGAAAATTACACCTAGCTGGGAGAGAAAGCCAAAGTGACAAAATCCGAATTCATAGACACGTCGAGAGGCTGATATGATAGATTCACTATAGCAAAATGAAAGTTAACAGGGACATAATCTTCCTGTGGTACATTTTTCTGCTCTTTTTTTTAAAGATTTATTTATTTTTAGAGAGAGAGGAATGGAGGAAGAAAGAGAGAGAGAGAAGTATCAATGTGTGGTTACCTTTCACATGTCCCCTACTGGGGGTCTGGCCTGCAACCCAGGCATGTGCCCTGACTGGGATTGAACTGGTGACCCTTTGGTTTGCAGCTCATACTCAATCCCCTGAGCTACACCAGCCAGGACCATATTTCTGCTCTTATATCCAGGCTCCTAGGCATCCAGTAAAAGGTTTAGGGCTAAGACAAAGAGAGATGTCCCACACAGAGAACTTAGGAGCTGAAGCCCAGAGGAAGACCCTTAGAACAGATACGAAGAATAGGAAAGCTTTTGTCAGGGACGCCCAGAAATACCTGGGAAGGGCAGCCAGGCACAGACTGCAGTTCCAGTAGATCAACTAGAAGAAGAGCTCAACAACTGCAGTGCAATTATTACCGGAAGATGGAGAATCCCAGGACACGTGGGTTACAGTGAACTCACCAGAATTGACTATCACTTCTGCATCCTGAACTACAAAGACAATAGTGAACAAGATGGCCATGGTCTTGAACCTCAGACATGACAAATATTCAATAAATGTGTACAAATATGAAGTGGGTTCCAATAAAGATTACAGTAGTGAGAAAAAGAAAGTTAACAGGGACAAATATAAAGTCACTCGTTTGAATGCCACAATGTCAAAGTATCAGTGTAGGATGTGAGCGCTGTGGCTTAGAGGGTTTTAGGGTAAATGAAAGCTTATCATGAGCCATGAGTCAAAAGCATGGTTTGGTTCCTACAGAAAGTCTTGTGACCTTGGGCTGTGTTAATAAGAGGGTAATGTCCAGAATAAAGCAGGTGATCATCTTGTGCTACTCTGCATGGACCAGACCACACCTGAGACCCTCTGTTCAGTTGCAGGCATTACACTTCAAAGGAGATGGCAACAAAAATATGTCCAGAGGAAGAGTGGTGAGAACAGTGAAGGGACTGGCAAATCCCAGGAGAAGTTTGCCCACTGTTAGCAATTCATTACTGGGTTCATGGGGGAAAAGGAAGCTTAGATTTATGCTGTATATATGTCTAAGAGCTCCAAGATCTCATGGGTGAAAGTTGTAGGAAAGCAGATTTTAGTTTGATGTAAGGAAGATGCATTTTTTTTCTTTCTTTTTGATAATGAAAAATGATAATAAAAGTTTCAGTTCATGATTCCAGCCTCTTGAAGTCCTTTTAAAATTTATTAACCGGGACAACAATGGACAGATCTTTTTTATTTTCCTCTTCACTTTTCTTGTTTATTTTTTTAAATTGAATTTGTCAGGGTGACATTGGTTAATAAAACCATACAGATCTTAATAAAATGAAATGGAATGAAATGAAATGGAATCTAAATATAAATAAAAAATAAAATTTATTACCAACATTTCCCAAGCCACAGAAGAAAATTCCAGATCTCAACATCCTAATGTAAGCATTTCACTGTGTTTAGGCAGAACTTTCTAATGATTAGAATTCTCTGAAATTAAAATGTACTGCCCATAAAGGTAGGCAGCTCTTCATCATTGGAGATAGTCCAGCAGTGACTGGACAACCACTTTGTGTGGCTGACGCAATGGCAATGAAAGCATGTGATAAAGGACTGAACCAGATGACCTTCTAGGGTTCCTGAAATTCTTTGATGCTAGAAGTTCTCCTGGTGAAGTATTTAGGAAAATATTTCTGGAACCTAGGTGCTGGTAGGCTGGAGGAGGAGAGACTGGAAGCAGAGATAATAATTCTGAGGGCCACAGCTATTTTCACCTCCACTCCCCCACCCTGCATCCCCAAATCACAGTCAAAAACAGCTTTGATGGCTGTCCAATTCCCCTACCTTGTGATCTGATGCTTGATTCTTTCTGAAGCTACCTTGCCAAATAGTCATCCTAGTAATGGGATAACTATTAATGGGATGACCATTAAATACCTTCAGTAATGGGAAAATTTTGTCTCTTCAAAGCAAACTATTTCATAATATTTGGTCATCTTGAAGCATGATAAAGTTCTTCCTTAAGTTGAATCAAAATGTGTTTTCCCATAGCACCTGTCCTTCACTCGTGATGGCTCCCTCTTACAAAGCAAAACAAACTGAATTCTTCCTCTCTATTATGAACCTTCAATATGTGAAAACTGGATTCCGAACCACCACCATCGCCATGCCGATCGCTTTTCCAGGTTAAACAGCCCCAGTAGTTCATAGTACAAGCATTTTCAAGTCCTCTCAGATTCCTGGTCTCTCTCTCCTGTGCGTGCTGCAGGTGACCAATGCGCCAGTGCCCATGTGGTATTCAAACTAAAGACAGTCCTCCACTGCAGTCTAAGGAGCAGAGAAGACAGCACCACTGTCATCTCCTTCATCCTAGCCCCAGATGCAGTAGCCTCTCCAGCAGTTGGTGCCAAAAATAACGAGCTTACAGGCACCTCAAACACCTGAAACCTTTCACACAGATTGTTACAAAGTCATGTCTCTCCCCTACCTTGCACTTAGGCATTTGGTCTGTATAAACTCATCTGTGAAATTTTCCATTTCATTTCCCTGGTTCGTTGTGGCCTCTTGGGATCTTCCCGAAACCAGCTTCACGTCATTTACAAATTTGATCAGCACGCCATCAGTGTCCTGATCCAAGTTGTTAATTAAATGATTGGACAGGCCCGGGACCTCCCTCCAGGCTGACAAAGATCCATTAGTCACCAGCTGTGAATACACCTTACTGTCCTGTCTTCACCCCACATTTTCCCTTCTTATCCACAAGGACATCTCACACCAGGACATTCTTAACATAAGATTGTATTCTGAAAGCCTCTTTGGAAACAAGGAAGTGGAAGGGAAGGGAGAGGGGAAAGAACGACAGAAGTTTGACCTTTAGATATTCCCTCCCCTTTCCCCCAGTTCGCACAAGCACAATGAGTCCCGTGGCTTCAGTCTCCATGAAGGCATTTGCGGCCAACAGCTCCGGTATAGAAAATCACAAGAACTGAGTTTAGGGTCAGAAAACTGGCCTTCATATCCATCTCTGCCTCTTCCTAGCTGTGTGACCTTGGGCAAGTTGTTGAATTTCTCTAAGTCTGTTTGCTCTTCTGTAAAATTGGGAGGCTAACCCCCACCTCACAGGACAGTTGTCAGAATTAAATGGGGAAATGGGTGTGAGCGTGTCTTGTAAACTGTAAGCACCATACAAATGTAAGATATCTCCATTATAATTTATTGACTGCCTGCTGTGTTCACCAGTCTAGGGTATAAAAAGAAAAAAGATAAATAAGCTACAAATAAGAAGAAAAAAGATAACTAAGATATGGTCCTTGTCCTCAGGAAGCTCACAATTTTGCAGAGGAGATATGTTGACAAATAACTATAATAGAAAGTAGAAAATAGGACGAAGGGCACAAGCTGTTGTGGGCATTTGGATGAGAGGAAGGTCCCTTTAAACTGCAGGAAATCAAGAAAGGCTTCATGGAGTTCTAGCTGCCCCTCCACAAGGGGGACAGACCTGACAGACAGACAGAAATAGCTGAGAGAGGGCAGCATTCCACATGGAAGAGCCTAGGAATGGAGTCCATAGCACATGCTCGCGGTGCTGGAAGCAGTCTTGTTGCCAGTAAGAGGCCATGAGGCTGCTCGACCACATCACGACTTTTGTAGGCGTAGACACCCCCAGCACACCGTGTAAAAGAATTCAGTCCTCCAGGAAGGGACCTGCATTTGAGCAGAGGTTCTTAGGTCTCAGGTCTCTTATTCTTCAGCTGACCTCCTTGAAGAAAAACAACTCTTCTGGAGGCTGGAGGCATCTAGAAAGATCCCAGGAAATCACCTTTTTCCTAATCTGCTGCAGCTGAGAAATAAACAGGGGTGTCCAACCTGTGGCCTGTGGGCCGAATGTGGTTCAGGATGGCTATGAATGCAGCCCAACACAAAATCGTAAATTTACTTAACACATCGTGAGATTTTTTTTGTGTGTGTGTGATTACATATCACAATGTATTTAATGTGTGGCCCAAGACAACTCTTCTTCTTCCAGTGTGGCCTAGAGATGCCAAGAGGTTGGACATCCCCGGTATAGGAAGGACAGAGACTAAGGCTCCATTTAAATCCTAGAAATCTTCAGCTGGGAATAGCTCTAGCTTAAGGATTCAAGCATTTTCATTGAAAAGGGGTATCCACCGCAGTCACCGTATCTGAAAGACTTCTTATTTTTTCAATTCCTTGTGAGGAGCAGGGAGGGAGGGGAAAATAGTTCAAGGGCTCTCAAGGTCCATTTCCTGCCAGTTTCTTTGGACTTAGGTTATAATTTGGCGCCACCTGGTGTCAGAAACAGAACATAACATGCTGGTATAGCTGCTGTCTCCTGCCTAAATTTAGGGCACTATACTGCCACCCAGCATCTAGGGATGGGTTAGCTTCCTACCAAGGGGGTACAGCCAGCCACTCAGAGGCATTCTGAGCTCTGGATAATGGAAAAGAAGGGGGAGAAAAGGGAAGGGTCGTTCCAGGCCTCATGGGCATCCTTTCCTCAGAGTACCCCTGGAAATGTGTTTTTCCCCCTCCCTCCACCGCCTACTGACACACACTCTCTTATGATGGCTTGAATACCTGTAATAAATAATATATGAGATCTCCCTTTCCGAGGTGGCCAAGAAAAATCGTTGTGAGCCTCTAGGGTGGTCAAGGGGTCTGGTTCCCCATAAGTTCAGGTTGAAAAGTGTTTCCTCCTGAATTCTTACCTTTTGCAACAGCATCATGGATGGGCCTGGAGAGCATTATGCTAAGTGAAAAAGCTAGTTGGTGAAAGACAAATACCAAATGATCTCCCTTCTATATGGAACCTAATGAACAAAATAAACTGAGGAACAAAATCAAAACAGAGGCATGGACACGTGGAACAGACTGACAGCTGTCAGAGGGGAGAGGGGTTGGGGAGCTGGATGAAAGAAGCTGAAGGGATTAAGCAAAAAAAACACGTGTACAGACAATGATGTGGTGATACCCAGAGGGAATAGGGGGTGGAGGGAAAGGGGCGGTGGGCAAAGGGGGAAAAATGGGGACATCTGTAATAGCGTCAACAATAAAAAAAAAGTTCTGCTATAAAATGTCAAAAAAATTTAAATAAAGTATTTCCTTCTGAGTGGGCTATACTGTTCTTCAATAACTGAGCCTAAACTCCTCAAGAAATCTGCTCCTTGAGGCTACGCTAAGGCTTCTACAGCCTTTCTGAAAAGTCAGGGGAGGGAGCCCTGGCTGGTGTGGTTCCGTGGGTGAAGGGTCACCGGTTTGATTCCCGGTCAGGGCACATGCCTGGGTTGTGGGCTAAGTCCCTGGTTGGGGCATATGAGAGGCAACTGATTGATGTTTCTCTCGCACATCGATGTTTCTCTCTGTCATAAGTGTATGTTCGTGATATAGTCTTTCCCATAAGTCAGCTGGACAACTGCCCGGCTAGCTGCCTGCTGAGCAGCCCAGCACCAAGGAGTAGACCAGAGTCACACGCAGTAACTATGCTGTTCACTCAGCTCTTATTGAATGCAGGGTCACTCAAAGTTTAACATCAACATACATTAATCTCCTACTCACACTCGAACAATCTAAGAGAAATACAACACACATACAGCAATCAATGGGGATAATAAACCCAAGTTCCAGAGTCCCAGCCTGCAGATCCAGAAGACAACACAGTGGGCAAAGGACTTGTCAGCATCTTGCAAAAAAGGATTTCTGGAGCCAGGTGGGCAGCAGGGCAGGTGAACTCCTCAATCCAGCAGGGCAGAGCCTCTGGCAGCTGATGCCAAGGGAGATCAGCGTGGTGTGGGGCAGCCACATGGTGTGGAGTTCAGCTGTCTCCGCAGTGGTCTGGAGCCCGCCTCACTTATACCCTTGAGAGTGTGCACTCCACCCTTTTGGGACTCTTAAGTGTCTTGACACCAGCTGGCAAGTGTGGAATTTCCCCAAGAGCCTACCTATGGGTGGCCCCACTCTGTAGACACAACTGTTCTGGTCACATGTGCATATATCTTAGGTATGTCTCCTTGCCAGATGTGTCTGCTCTGACTTAGGTAGGTAGTTTCCCTCTTGAGCCAAAGCATCCTGGCTGACTGACAGCCATCTTGGTTGACATGAGTGACAATGTGGAGACTTTGTTCTATACACTTTATGCCACCTTGACTGGACCAATGCCATTTTATTGGTCCTGCTCTCCACACTCTCCCTCTCTTCCTCCCTCCCTCCCTCCCTCCCCCTCTTTACAAATAAAAATAAATAAAATCTTTAAAAGCTAGGGAAGGGAGAAATGGGACCTCGGAGAATAGAACAGATGTGGTGGCCCCTTTTTCCTCTAATCCTCTTCCTGAATAGACTCAAAGTGATCAGTAAAACTGAAACCAGATTGGTGTAATGATGCCTCACAATAGGGTAATAGCAGAGGGTAGGATGAGGGGATGGCTCGAATTGGGACGGCTGAGTAGGGACAAGACTGAGCTAGTGAAAAAGTTAATCCCTCTTCCACTGCCTCCATGTCAGGTCTGCTTGCAGTGCCCCACTGTCTCTGGCATAGCCTTTTCAGGTTCTTCTGAGTGCCTGCTCTCAGTTTGGAGTATGGATGGTGGGTGGGAGCATGAAAATGGCTGAAGGATAAAAGGAGAGAATTAGCTAGATTAGAAGGCTTCAATTCTCACATCACAGTTTGTATATGCCCAGGCTTTTCCCTGGTCCCTACTATACCTGCCGGCATGAATGGAGGCCGCCTAACTGGACCACCTAAGAAGTTAACAAAACCCTTTTTATCCTGTACTTTACATACAGTAGGGTTGCAATTTTTAAAAAGTAACATTTGCTAGAAAACGAAATGATAACATACACACAAAGGGCTCAATGGGTTAATTCAATTTCTTATCCTATCGTGGATTGACCAAAAATCTAACTTTAGGTAAATTTATCTGGTACAATGTGCAGGCACCCAACCAGTCATTTTTAGCCGGGGCAACCTATCAAAACAAGTGAGAGGTCAGAGGTTAAACCAAGCTGCGTACACTTTAACCTGACATAGATCTGGTGACACTGGCAGACCCTGGTGCAATCAGCTTCCCAGGTTGCCTCTGGCTTGGCCCGTGCTGCCTTCTATCCTGCTCCCAGAGAGCAAAGAGCCCCAGTGAAACTCTACCCCTTCACATACTGATTTGATGATGTTTTGAGGACAGGTGTTCTGACAAATACAAGTGTGTTTACTGTTTAAAAAAATAGATTTGAGACTGCTTCTGAACATCTGGATCCTATGGTAGCGCTTTATATTATTCTCACTAGCGTTTCGGTTAGTGCTATAAAGTGGCCATGTGACCTTGATAGCAAACGCCATCTTTCTAACAAACCTGCCTGCGCTGCCTCAGATTCCTCTGACGGATGCTTGTGCTATCTTTTCCTATTCCAAAGCCTTGAGACCGCCCACCGAGACCCCTTTTCCGTCTGGAAAGAACGGCAGGCTCTCAGTTCATTTGTGGAACAGATGTGATTGACACGATCTGGGTCTAATGAATGCTCGTCTCCTTCCCAGCTCAGATGACTAGTTCCGCTCTCTTTCCCAGCTTCTTTTTGATGACTCATCCTTGAAATTTTTCGCTCACAAGCCTTTCTCAGACTCGCCCCGCCCATCTCGTCTCTCTTGGCTCCTAGTTGTCTCCCACCCTTAGGGGAATGGGTTTTGTGAGTCCTGTCGGGCATGGTTTTTACAGGGCACTTTAAACATATGGAAACAAAAAAAAAATTCGCACAGGAAAGAGGAGGCTCACTTCCTTATAAGGAGCTTAACCTGTGACTGTGCTTTGAACTCTCCTTTTCACATGATGGGGGTGGGTGAGCGAGAAATGCCAGCAGAGCTCCTGCCTCTGTTTCCAGCCCAACTCCAAACCTCTTGCAGCTCTGAGTACCTAGCAAAGGTCAAGCTGCCCCACTCCCATGCTGGCCTCAGTAAGGGAGGAATCCAGGCAGGCACAATTAGGCTTAAAAGTTTCCAAACATTTTTGTGGGTCTCTTGGGCATCTGCATCAGGCATAAATGACCAGTTTGCCGGGGACTGCACTCCTGAAGAGGAAACAGACATTGAGTCATTAATAGAGGGAAGAGAGAAAGGGAAGCAAAACGAAGTAGGGGGCTGAGACTGAACTAAGAAACTGTCCTAGTGCCTTTAAATAGGTGAATGAATGGACTTCCATAGGGGCAAGGGTCTGTTGCCACCCTGTGCCCATGCAGGTCCTCACACCATGAATTCCTGGACAAAGTCAAGTGAAGCCAATAAATCTACAGTAGGAAGTTGGTGAGAAGCTGGCTAAATTTGTCCCCTTTGGGCACTTGTAGGCTAAGTTGGTCTTTCATGCTCAGGCAATCATCACCACTTCTATGCCACAGCAAAAGCCTGTGACTGAAAGCTTGCAGTTCTGCCTAGGTTTAACACCACCTTCCTTGTATAGGGTTTGTGCATAGTGAGTGCACAACAAATCCTGAGTATCATACCAAAGGCTAAAGACTCAGAGACCACCCAGTCTGCAAGCTTCTCATGGGGGGGAGCTTTTGCACTTTGGTATTGTGTCTCTGGGATAAAAAGGGTATTTTGCAGCTTGGGACAAACAAAGAAGGTGCTGAGAAATGTAGGCACCTTCCTTTGCTATTCCCTCTTAGCCAGCCCCACTGCTCCCCTTTGGAGGCCTCTTGGCTAAGTCCCATCCACAGCTCATTTGCATTGTCCAGGCTTGCCCCTCCAGCCTCTGAGTGGAATGTAGCCAATGACCAGGAAAGAGGCGGCATGCTTTCTGCTCCTGTTGAGGTGAACATTAAGTGGAGACACAATCCTCTCCACCTTCCAGATTCCACTTCCACCTCCGCTCCTTCATCTACATTACAAGACAATTCTTAAACATTTCTCTGTGCCAGGGTTCTGTCTGTTCTCATTCCTTTACACACAATCCTTGTCCTGACAATCAGAGGCAACAAGGGTTGAGTGACACCAAAATGCAGAAAGCACATACACGTGGGAGGGGGAGTGGGTTAATGTGTAAACTGTGTAGTTCAGAGATGTTGACACCAGTGACACATCTGGGGGTCAGTGCAATTTAGGACAAATGAGTCAGGATAAATGCATGTAATTGCAATGGAAGTGGGGGTGGACAATTGGGAGAGTTTTGGGAGATTGGGAGAGTAAAGCTATCAGCTGTCAACGGCAAAGGATTCCTGAAGGAGGTGGGACTTCAGAAACAGCTGAATTACAGAACCAAATGGCCATAGGTGTTTGCATCTGAGGTGGGAGTGGAATTAACAGATCAAGTGGACTTTGATAAAGAATGCTTCAGTAACCTGTGACTATTATTTCTTCTCCTCCCATATCAATATGCATTTGTTGGGTGTCATAGATATTGGGAACATAAAAATAATAATGATGGCAAATAGCTTTTGAGTACTTACTATGTGCCAGGTACTGTATTAAGCACATTATCTTATTTAAACCTCATCTTGACCTTATGATGTATCATTATCAGGCCCATTTGACACATAAGCCAATTGTGGTTCAAAGACATGAAGTGGCTTGCCCCAAGATCACACAACCAGCTGTAAGTAGAAGAGGTAATATTTGAGTTTAGTCAGAGTCTACAGCTCATGAATTTAATCAGTGTTCTCTACCTAATCTTTTAGTTGGACAATGATAGAAATGGGATGACTTTGGTGGCAAGAGAAACTGGAACAAGGAGGGAAGACCATTGTAAAGCAGAAGATCCCAGAGCAGCAGCACGGCCCCCAGCCAGCTCCGTAGACAGGCAGGTAGAGGAAGCATCTGGGTAACCAGGATGCAGCAGACACTCACAGGAAGCCCGGACAGATGGGTGGTGGGCAGCCAGGGTATCTGGCAGCCAGCGACAGATGCTCTGCTATAGGGCCTGCGCTTCCAGAGCAGAATGTCAGATGTCAGAAGGTCAGGCCACAACTAGATGAAGCACTATTCTTGAGAAGACTATGGTGCTAGACAGGGCATCAAGGTAGGACTAAGGAGCTGGGGACACCAGAAAAAGGGCCTAAGAGACACTTTTATATAAGAAACCAAGGGACAGTCCAGTTATCAGAGCTAGGAATCAACTCCATTCATTCACACTCCTAACTATTCTTTAAACAACACTTCTGAGCTCTCACTATGTTGTAAGTGCTATGGTAGGCACTGGGGTAAGAGGTCTAGTGGGGAAGCCAGACTTGTAAAAAACAGGCAGCTACAATACTATGTGATTAGTTCTCTATTAGAGGTACAAACAGATTGTGTGTATGGAGGTGAAGAAACTAACTTTTCTTGGGAGAACTCACAAAGAATATGAACTCTGAGCTGGGTCTTTAAAGAGGAGGAGAAAGTTCCCAGGCTCGAGTGGTGCAGAGGATTCCAGGCAGAGGGAATAACATGGGCCAAGGCATAACGTTTTGAAAGAGTAGGACACATCTGATGAACAATAAGCAATTCACACTGGGGTATATGGTAGGGAGAGGTGCGAACTATGAATCCGAAGGCCAGATTATGAAGGTTTTTATTAAAAGATTTTATTTGTTCATTTTTAGAGAGAGGGGAAGGGAGGAAGAAAGAGAGGAAGACAAACATAGATCAGTTGCCTCTCTTACGTACCCTGACCAAGGACCAAACTGCAACCCAGGCACCTGTCCTGACCAGGAATTGAAGCAGCAACCTTTCACTTAGTGAGACGGTGCCCAAACAACCGAGCTACACCAGTCAGGGCTATGAAGGCTCTTGTGGGTGCTTGTGGGTGCTGCTAAAGAGCTCAGACATTCTCCCATAGGTAAGGAAGGGCCAGCTATGGTCTTCACGTCCTCAAGTGATTAGGTTGTGTTGATGTGTTTTAGGAGGACTGCCTGGGAAATAGTACCCAGATGCACTAGAGGCAGGCAGATCATTAAGGAGGTTATTGCAATTGGGCAGGCAAAAATGATAGGAGTTTGCCCTGGTTGGTGTGGCTCAGTGGGTTGGATGCCGTCCCGCAAAATTTCAATTCCCAGTCAGGGCACATGCCTAGGTTGTGGGCCAAGCTCCGGGTTGAGGGCATGAAATCACACATTGATGTTTTATCTCCCTCCCTTCCCCTCTCTCTAAACATAAAGAAATAAAATCTTTTTTTAAAAAAATGATGAGAGTTTGAGCTAAGATAGTGACAGGATTAATTCAGGAAAATAGTTCTGAGGGAGGCTTGATAAGAATCAGTGATTTATATGGTGAGTGATGTGGAGAAAGTAGCCATGGACAACTCCAAAATTTCTTACTTGAGCCTGTGGTGACACTGTTCACACATGGATTGGGATTCTAGGAGGAAGAACAGGTTTGACAGAAGGGGAAGGGTTTGGTTTGGAACATACTGAGTTCGAGGTGTCCACTGTGTGTTAGTAAATGTTTAACTACCAGCTCTGGCTGGTTGGGGGTTGGGGGAGGTAGAGAGAGATGTTGATTTGTTGTTCCACTTATTTATGCACTCACTGCTTTTTTTTAAAGCTATCGTTTCTTTAAAAAAAAAAGACTTTATTTATTTATTTCCAGAGAGAGGGGAAGGGAGGGAGGAAAAACTGAGAGAGAAACATCCATGTGTGGCTGCCTCTCACACATCCCACACTGGGGATGTGACCCACAACCCAGGCATGTGTCCTGACTGGGAATCGAACTGTCGAACTGGCAACCCTTTGGTTTGCAGGCCAGAGCTCAATCAACTGAGCCACACCAGCCAGGGCTCCAGAAGGCTTTTAAAAGTCTAATGTGAGATTCCTTATGAAAACTTCTGGCAAAGCAAACTTTTGAAAGCCTATGTGGTCAATTATCATTCTTGATGCATTTATGTAAATAATCATGCTAAATCTAATGATACCTGTTGCTTCCCAGCCATTTGGCTAAGATCGAGTGTAGTATCTGTTCTTATCAGTTAAATATCTGATACATCCTCTATCCAAGGACATTATATCAAATGGATTTTTGGAGCTGGGAGATGGAATAATATCTTGCTCCATCTACTCTGCACATCGACCTTGTATTGCAGTACTTCAGGAACAGGGCACGAGAAAAAAATCTTATGACACCAGGCTTATTTTGTAAACAGAAATCAGAAAGGTGGGGGTGGCCCTGGTCATGTGGCTCAGTTGGTTGGAGCATCATCCCATACACCAAAAGGTTGCAAGTTTGATCCCTGGTCAGGGTGTGTATGGGAGGCAACCAACGGATATTTCCCTCTCTCTCTCTTTCCCTCTCATCAATAAGCATGTCCTTGGGAGAGGATTAAAAAATAAATAAAATAAATTATCAACAAGGAAAATTTACAGTATTGAATGCCTGTATTAGCAAAAACTATTTAAAAATCAATAATCTAAGTTTCCATCTTAGGAAACTAGAGAAAAAGAGCAAATCAAATCCAGAGTAAGCAGAAGAAAAAAATTAACAAGGATTAGAGTGGAAGTCAATGACATTGAAAACAGAAAATCAATAATGAAGATAAAAGCAGAGTTTTTAAAAAGGTCAATAAAATTGATAAGCCTCTAGCCAAGCTAAGAAAAAAGAGAGAGGACACAAACTACTAATATCAGAAATGAAAGAGGGGTCATCACTACAGATCCACAGACATTAGCAGGATAATAAAGTTCTGGCTGATGTGGCTCAGTGGATTGAGCGCCAGCCTGCCAACTAAAAAGTCACTCACTTGATTCCCAGTCAGGGCACATGCCTGGATTGCAGGCCAGGTCCCCAGTACAGGGCGTGCGAGAGGCAACCACACTTGGCTGTTTCCCTCTATTTCTTCCTCCCTTCCCCTTTCTAAAAATAAATAAATAAAATCTTCTTAAAAAAAACCTCAATAATAAACATGATCTCCCTCCTAGGTACATGCCCACAGCTTTCCCTCCCCCCTCTTACCCCACAGGCACACACTCCTAAACTCTAAGGGTCCTCACAACACCTGCAACCAGGGGAGCAATGGGCAGCAACAGCTCGTCCTCGGCTAACCCCCTGAACCTGTCCCCACAGCCCCCTTTTCTATGGCTCTCTGGTAAGCTGACAGCAACCCCTCCTTGACTCACTTCTTTCCTACAATGTTCCTAGTGAGCCAGAACAGCCCCTCCTGGGTTCTCTCTTGTTACTTCTTCTATCCTGGGCCCTTGTTTGTCTCACTGTCCCCAGCTTTAATCAATGTACTCCTCCCAAAAAACACTTTCCCTTAGTCAGTGCAGCTCAGTTGGTTGGAGCATCATCCCATCACTAAAAGGCTGCGGGTTCAATTCCTGGCCAGAGCACATTCTTGGGTAGCAGGCTTGATCCCTGGTCTGGGTGCATACCCCAGGCAACCAATCAGTGTTTCTCTCTCACTTGGATGTTTTTCTCTCTCTACCTTCTTTTCTTCCTAAAAACAATGAGGGAAAAAAATGTCCTCAGGTGAGGATAAAAAACAACAACAGTAAGACACCACTATGCACTTATTGGAATGGCCAGACTCTGAACACTGACAGCACCAAATGCTAGTGGGCATACAAAATGGAAGACACTTTAGAAGACAGTCTGGTGGTTTCTTACAAAACTAAACATTCTGACCATATGATCCAGAAATGTCTCTTCTCACTATTTATTCAAAGGAGTTGAAAACTTACATTCACTCAAAAACCTGTACACAGATGTTTATGGTAACTTTACTCATAATTGCCACCACTTGGTAGTAACCAAGATGTGCTTCAGTAGGTGAATGGATAAATAAACTTTAGTACATTCAAACAATGAAATATTATTCATTTTCTAAGAAGAAATGAGGTATCAAACCATAAAAAGACATAGAGGAACCTCAAATGCATATTACTAAATGAAAGAAGCTAATCTAAAAAGACTAAATACTGTATGATTCCAACTATATAACATTCCGGAAAAACTACATAGACAGTGAAAAGATCAGCGGTTGCCAAGGGTTAGGAGTTCGAGGAGTGATGAACAGGATTTTTTTTAATCAGGGAAATTTTTACTGAAGGATAGTACTCAGGTTGTAGCATCACTTGCTTGAATTTTTGCTGAGAAGTTAAATGAAATATAAACATCACAAAATATTGTAGACCACCTTGTGGTCAATCAATAGAAATACCTTTTGTGGTTTCAGTTGCATTTTAATGGACAATTTTTCACTTTTGAAGTCTTACCATTTCTAGGAATGAATGTATCATTTTATAGTGGTACTGTTTATTTCTTTTTACAATTTTACGTATTTATTTTATCAGTTTAATTTTTAAAAATTAAAAAAAATCAATTACAGTTTCCATACAATAACTATTACATTAGCTTCAGGTGTACAACACAGTTATTAGACATTTATATAACCCTTCAAAGTGATCACCCTGATAAGTCTAGGACCCAGTGTACAGAGGAGGTTTAGTGCAGCATGATACAGAAACTACTCTGCATAATACTATAATGGTGGATACTTGCCATTACGCATTTATCCAAAACCATAGAATGTACAATGCCAAGAGTGGACCCTAATGTAAACTAGAGAGCCTGGGTGATGATGATGTATCAATGCAGGTTCATCAACTATAACAATGTGCTGCTCTGGGGGCAGTTGGTGATAATGGGGGAGGCTATTATGTATAGGGGCAGGGATATATGTAACTTCCTCTCAATTTTCCTGTGAACCTAAAGCTGCTCTAAAAAAAGCACATGAAAGAGGCAACGAACTGATGTTTCTCTCACACATCAATATTTCTGTCCCTCTCTTTCTCCCTCCCTTCCCTCTCTCTAAAAATAAATAAATCATTTTTTAAAGAAAAAAATAGCCCTGGCTAGTGTAGCTCAATGGACTGAGTGCTGGCCTGCAAACCAAAGGATCTGCCAGTTTGATTCCCGGTCAGGACACATGCCTGGGTTGCAGGCCAGGTCCCCAGTAGGAGGCATGTGAGAGGCAACCGCAAATGAATGTTTTTCTCCCTCTCTTCCTCCCTTCCCCTCTCTGTAAAAATAAATAAATAAAAATCTTTAAAACAAATAAATTTAAAAAATTAAAAAGAAAAAAGAAATAAAATAAAATAATTAAGAGTGTAAGCCAACTCCAGAATACCAAATAGAGGTTTCTGGGGAACATCCAGGAGGTGTTTACAAGGCCATTGGGAACACAGGTCTAGAGCTAGCAAGGTTTGTTCTGCTCTGCCCTTGCCTCAGTCCTTGTCCTGACCCAGATCTTCCTGATGGGCCTGAGCATGTGCCTGCCCTCTTCAATTAGACACCATCAGCCCTCTCGTAGAGACCAGCAAATCAGGACCGGAAATCCATCCTCCACAAACCCATTGGGTTATAATTTAATCCTTTCTGTAACTCAATGCAGAGTGTCTTGCTAGATTCTCCCAGGACATAGTTTAGCCCAGTTCTCACATGAGTACTCTGGCAATATTTCCCAAACTTTAATCATTCAAGAATCAGAGGGACTTCCAGTCAAATGGTGACATAGGCAGACATTACTTGTCTCTTTGCACAGCCACATCAAAATTAAAACTAAAACATAGAACAACAATCACTCAGAAATGTCAGAAATCAAGCTGAATGGAAGTCTGACAACTATGGAATTAAAGAAACCACATCCATCCAGACTGGTAGGAGGGGCACAGATGCAAAATGGGCTGGTCCCACACCCACTTGTGGTGGATAAAAATTCAGGAGGGATATCTTGGGAGGGAGGAATCCCTGCCCCACACCAGGCTCCCCAGCACAGGGTTCCAGTGACAGGAAAATAAGTCCCCATAACTTTTGGCTGCAAAAACCAGTAGAGTTTCAGTTGGCAGAGGAAACTGCTGGATCCCCAGGCAGTTCCTCTTAAAGAACCCACACATGGACTCACCTACTCAGACTCACTCCCTCTGAGCTCCAGCACTGGGGTAGCAGCTTGAGAGGCACCAGAAGCATACTGGGAGAAACTGAACTTTCTGACATCAAGGCAAGCAGAGGCCATTGTCCCATTGCTAAACCCTCCCCCCACACCACAGAGCTGGCAAGCTGGTGCCATATCTAAGAATCTTTCAACCTGGCTAACAGTCTTGGACCACCCTGGAGATCCCCAGAGACTCTGCCCCACCCAAATTATGAGCCCCCCCCCCCAAGTGGCTTTTCCACGTGAATGCCTGGTCTTGGCTCATGCTGCACAACTTCCTAAATCCTGTCAAACAAGCAACAGCTGGCCTCAGTGAGCCCCATGCCTGGCACTAGCACCAGCCAGCCTAGATTCACAGCTTGGCTTTGCCTGGAAATCTCCAAGCCAGCACAAGTAGCAGCCATCTCAGAGTGCTTTATAGCTCAGGTAGGATGGCCCTGGGCAAAACACAGATGGGGGCTGACCTTGGCCTGCATGATCTGGGAAATCCAAGGCCAGCGCACCCAGTAGACAGATACAGATGACGTCAGAGTACCACTACCCTGCCCCTGCACAGCTGATTATCCATGGAGGGCAGAGGTTCATGGTAAGTGGTCACAGCCCATCCTTGACCCTGACTGGCCTGGATAAATCCTTCTCATTGATCTGCCAAAAGCAACCAAGGCTCAACTGCAAGAGGAGGGTGTACTCAGCTCACAAAAAGAGTGTACCTCAAGTTCCCAGCTTGGGTGATAGCAGAGGCTGTGCCACTCAACCCTACAGGACACCTACAGGACACCTACTACATTAGGCCTCACTACCAAGGCACAAAGTCAGAGCAGCTCTACCTATTACATAGAAACAAACACAGGGAGGCTGCCAAATGAGGAGACAGATAAACATGGCCCGAACAAAAGAACAGATCAAAACTCCAGAAAAAGAGCTAAAAGAAATGGAGATAAGCAATCTATCAGATGCAGAGTTCAAAACACTGGTTATAGAGATGATCAGGAAACTTAGTGAGAACCTCAACATGATAAAAAAGATCCAGTCAGAAACAAAGGATACACTAATTGAAATAAAGAACAATTTACTGGGAAACAATGGTAGAGTGGATGAAATCAAGAATCAAATCAAGTATTTGGAACATAAGGAAGAAAAAAACAATAATAACAACAAGAAGAAAAAAAGGGTACAGAAAATGAGGATAATATACACAGCCTCTGGGACAACTTCAAGAAGTCCAACATTCCCATCATACAGGTTCCAGAAGGAGAAGAAAAAGAGCAACATATTGGAAATCTATTTGAAAAAATAATCAAAGAAAACATCCCTAATTTGCTGAAGGAAATAGATGTGCCAGTCCAGGAAGCACAGAGAGTCCAAAACAAGGTGGATGCAAAGAGGCCCACTCTAAGACATCATAATTAAAATGGCAAAGGTTAAAGATAAAGACAGAATCTTAAAAGAATAAGAGACAAGAAGTTAGTTACCCACAGGGTAGTACCCATAAGACTGCAGATGATTTCTCAAAGGAAACTTTGCAAGCTAGAAGGGATTTGTAACCAGTATTCAAATTCATGAAAAGTAGGGAGTTCCCATAAGACTGTCAGTTGATTTCTCAAAAGAAACTTTGCAGGCTTGAAGGGACTGGCAATAAATATTCAAAGTCATGAAAAGCAGAGACCTACAGCCAAGATTGCTCTATTCAGCAAAGCTATTGTTTAGAATCAAAGGGCATATAAAAAGCTTCCCAGACAAGAAAAAGCCAAAGGAGCTCATCATCACCAAACCATGATTATATGAAATGTTAAAGAGATTTATTGAAGAAAAAGATAAAAATTATGAACAATAAAATGGTAAAAATACATATCTATCAACAATTGAGTCTAAAAAAGCAAACAAGAAGAACTGAGACAGAATCATGGATATAGAGAGCATTTTGATGGTTGCCACATGGGAGTGGGGTGTGGGGCAATGGGTGAAGAAGTGAGGGGATTAAGAAGTACAGAATAGCTGCCCTGGCTGGCGTAGCTCAGTGGATTGAGCGAGGGCTGCAAACCAAAGCATCGCAGGTTCGATTCCCAGTCAGGGCACATGTCTGGGTTGCAGGCCAGGGACCCCAGCAACCGCACATTGATGTTTCTCTCTCTCTCTCTCTCTCTCTCTCTCTCTCTCTCTCTCTCCCTCCCTCCCTTCCCTCTCTAAAAATAAATAAATAAAATCTTTAAAAAAAAGAAGTACAGAATAGCCATAGGGATGTAAAGTACAGTATAGGAAATGGAGTAGCCACAGAACTTATGCACATGACCCATGTACATGAACAGTGGAGGGAAGATTTCTTGAGGGAGTGGAGGATGCTGGGTGGAGGAGGGCAAAGGGTTAAAATCAGGACAACTGTAATAGCATAATCAATACACTATAATAAAAAAAGGAATTTCCTTCGTGGGGGTTGGGTGGGGCTGATGGAAAGATTGAGAGAGAGAGAGAGGGAGAGAGAGAGAGAGAGAACTCGTGGACATGGACAACAGTGTGGGGACTGCCAGGAGAGAGGAAGAGGTGGGGAGGCAAAGGAGAGTATAGGGGGTATAAATAGTAATGGAAGGAGACTTGACTTGAGGTGGTGAATACACAATACAATATACAGATGATGTGTTGTAAAACTGTACACATAAAACCTCTATAATTTCATTAACCAATGTCACTCCAAAATTCAATAAAAAAAGAGGGAAAAAAGAGCCCTGGCTGGTGTGGCTCAGTGGATTGAGTGCTGGCTGCAAACTGATGGGTAGCTGGTTCGATTCCCAATCAGGGCACATGCCTGGGTTGTGGGTCAAGTCCCCAGTAGGGGGCTCATGAGAGGCAACCACACACTGATATTTCTCTCCCTCTCTTTCTCCCTCCTTTCCCTTCTCTCTAAAAATAAATAAGTAAAATCTTTACCAAAAAAAATCACCTTTATAGTTTTTGCCATATCTATGACCACTTGTATTATTATTTACTTAACATTTTTCTTTATTTTTTGTATGTAAGGTAATTTATTTTTGGCAAAGAGTGGCTCTGAAAGGTTGTGGTGTTTTTTGTTTGTTTGTTTTTTTGTTTTAAAGAAAACAGCACTAAAATTTTGAATTGGGGAATTTTCAGAGTAATTAAGTTGTGATGTGAAAATAATGTGTTCCATATTAATGACTGTTCTAGATACTTGACACCCTCTTAAGCTATAAAAGTTAAAAATATACATGCTAATATATATAACACATAGACACAGACAACAGTGTGGTGATAGACAAAGGGAAAGGGGTGGGGGTAGGTGGAAGAAGGCTAAGAGGGGACGGAAATGGGGATGGAAAGAGACTTTTCTTTGGGCAATAGGGCACAATGCAGTGTGCAGATGATGTTTTGTTGAGTTGTACACTTGAAACCTGTATGGTTTTGTAAACCAATGTCACCACCAAAAAACTAAAAAATAAAAAAAGTGCAAAAAAGAAAATATACATACTAGATTATTTTGATCATATTATTTTTAAATGGAATATACACTTTCCTAATTTAAAATAAGTTATAAGGAAGAAAAGCAACCTGTAAATAACCAGCTATACTTTCAAATCCTCCTCCCTTTTGTACTTTTGTTTTTCCCCAAGCAACAAGAGTTAAGTTCACACACACACAAAAAAACCAAACAAGCAAACAAAAACTGTGAGGAAGAACTCTCTGTGGAGACAACATAACTTTCAAGAAATTCAACATAATCAGCTTGGGACAGATTGCTATTTTTTTAAAGATTTTATTATGTATTTGTTTGTTTTTGGACAGAGAGAAAAGGGGGGAGAAAGAGAGGGAGGGAAACATCGATATTCGAGAGAAACATTGATTGGTTGCCCCTTGCATGACCCCAACTGGGGACCTGTTCCACAACCCAGGCATGTGTCCTGACCAGTAATTGAACCAGCAACCTTTTGGTTGGCAGGCCAACTCTCATTCCACTGAGCCACACCAGCCAGGGCTATTTATTTATTTTTAGAAAGAACAGAAGAAGGGGAGAAAGAAGAGAGAAACATCAATGTGAGAGGGAAACACTGATTCCTACATGCCCCATCCAGGACTGAACATACAACCCAGACATGTACCCTGACCAGAATAGAACTGGCCACCTTTCACTTTGCAGGACAATGCGCAAGTAACTGAGCCATACCGGTCAGGGAGAGATTACTGTTTTCTTGAGTTGAGCCTTTGATGGAATGGTGGACATACAGTTAGGAGCCATGTTGTTGAAAACTCTGTAAATCCGAACCCCACTTGATGTCATAAGATTCCTATTGTGCTGAAGATCAATTAAGAGAAAACATTGGGTTCATGTTTCCCATGCGACCTCACTACAGGGTACATGTTTATTGATTGGGAATAGTGGTAGGAAAAACAAAAGGCAGAGTATGAACTCTTTAAATATTTTTCTCTCTATATATATAAATCTTTAGGTGAATTTATTCATCTTAGTTTAATGTGCTTATGATGGACACTACTCCATGAGGCCTGTCCAAAAAATGATCCAGGCATTGTTAATATAATTAGAACAGTTTGCACAATATTGATGTAGCCTGGCAGCCAAGGAGAGTGGACTGGAATGCCTGAACATGCGTGAACAAGGACAACTTCACTGTACTAGTCAGTGGGGGCAGTAGACACCATTGAGTGAGCGTGTGCCCTGTGTGCCCATTGCATTCGAAATGACTGAGCGAGTTGAGCAACAAATCTGCATCCAATTTTGCATTAAGCTTGGATGTTCCTTCACAGGAACTGTTTGGATAATAGAGAAGGCCGCAGCTATGGGCGACTGGTGATCAACAGCTTCATCATGACAATGTGCCTGCTCATGGATCATGTCTTGTGCAGAATTTTTTGGTGAAACCTCAAATCACCCAGGTGACTCAACTTCCCTACAGCCCAGATGTAGTGCCCTGCAACTTCTGGCTTTTCCCTAAACTAAAATCACTTTTGAAAGGGGAGAGATTTCAGACCGTCAATGAGATTCAGGAAAATACCACAGGATAACTGATGGTGATTGGGAGAACTCTGTGAGGTCCCACAGTGTGTAGTTTGGAGGGGAGTGAGACATCATTGTCCTATGTATAGTGTTTCTTTTATCTTGTATCTTCTTCAGTAAATGTCTCTACTTTTCATATTACATGGCTGGGTACCTTTTGGACAGACCTCATATACCCACAAATGATCACTGTCTGATAACACAGGAGTGCCCATCACCTTTGCCCTTCACCATAGCATATAAATGGATTAAAAAATCTTCCCAGATATGAGGTGAACACTGCTGACATATTCATCTACTGCCCTTGCACAGACTCCAGGAGAGGAGTGGGGCAATCTTCAGATAAATGGCTGTTCACACTGGGAATAGCTGCAAATGGGCTGGAAGGGTGGAGGTGAGTAGGAACTATTAAAATCTGAAACAGAGCTATAGGAGTCGTCAACATGGAGATGGTACTTGAAATCATGAGAATCAAGAAAATCACTCAGCGAGAGTGTTGGGGCAAGCTCTGGCTCATGTGGCGCAGTGGATTGAGCATTAGCCTGTCACCTGAAGGGTCACTGGTTTGATTCCTGGTCAGGGCACCTGCCTGGGTTGTAGGCTAGGCACCCAGTTGGGGTGTGTGCCAGAAGCAACCCATAGATGTTTCTCTCCCTCTCTTTCTCCCTCCCCTCCCCTCTCTCTAAAAATAAATAAAATAAAATCTTTAAAAAAAAAGAGTCTTGGAGTAAGAAGACACCTGAGGCTAGAATTCTGAGGAACATTACAGAATGAGGAGGAAAATCCTAAGTGTGGTATCATGGAAACCAAAGGTAGAGTAATTCTGTGGAAGTGATATCTATTCATGGCATCAAACACTACTGTGCAGTTCCCTCTGTAGGATGTCTGTTTGCTTCTCTAATATGGAAGTCACTTATGAGCATTATGAAAACACTTTTAGCAGATGGCTGGGGCAGAGGCCCAATTGCAGCGGACTGAATGATGATGGGAGGAAAGGAAGTGGTAATAGGCAGTGCAAACTGATTTTTTCCCCCAAAGAAACAGAATCTGGGCATTTCCTTTAAAAGTAGCAATGCCAGTTACCATATGTTAAATAACAAACGTACAGAAGATGAGTGTTACATTTTCTTCCAACTCCAACAAATATTCATTGGGTGCCTGGGCTGTTACAGATATGAAGAGGAAGAAGCTGTGGTCACTAGCCTCGAGATGTTCACACAGTGCAGTAGGAGACAGACATAGGGGTCTGGGAGCACAGAAGAGGGAACATCATTTCTTTCTTTTTTTTAAGATTTTATTTATTTATTTTTAGAGACGGAAGGGAGGGAGAAAGAGAAAGAGAGAGAAACATCAATGTGCGGTTGCTGGGGGCCATGGCCTGCAACCCAGGCATGTGCCCTGACTGGGAATCGAACCTGCGATGCTTTGGTTCGCAGCCCGCGCTCAATCCACTGAGCTACACCAGCCAGGGTAGAACATCATTTCTGTCCAAAGGAGTTGACAATCTGAGAAGTCTTGACAGAGGAAATGACATAAGAGCTGGGATTAGAAAGATGAGCAGAAGTTCTCCTGGTAAAGGGTGGGGAAGGAAGGCATTCCAGGTAGAGGGACACACAAGCAAAGACTCGTGGATATAAATGTCTATGTCATGTTTAGTCGTCATGTTCAGTGCAGATAAGGTACAGGATTGGACTGTGAAGAGGTCCTTTGGCCATGTTAATGAGTTCAGACTTTAATGCAGATAATGAGGAAGCCTTCGGAATTTTTTTAAGCTAGAATGGTCCCATGTGAATGGGCACACGTCCAGAATTAGAAGGGCAAGACTGCAAGTGGGGTGACCAGTTGAGAGACTTCCCATAATTGTCTGAGCATGAGGGGATGAGAACCCGTTCTAAGAGAGTGGCAGGACTTTGGAGGAGAATGAAACAGAAATAGAGGAGTAAGGTAGTGGAGCTGACTTAGGAAACAAAGATGATGAATTTAAATTAATTATAGCGAAATTATAAAGCTCTCGAACTGTGGAATCAGGAAGAATCCTAACTTTGCAACATCCCAGTTGTGTGACCTTAGACCAGGGGTGTCAAACTCATTTTCACGAGGTACACATCAGCCTCACAGTTGCCTTCAAAGGGCTGAATGTCACTTTAGGACTGTATAAATGTAGCTACTCCTTAACAGTTAAGCGAGAGCTTGAGCTCAGCACTGCCGCCGGGTAGAAACAAGGTGCCGGGCAGGATAAAACAAAGTGGAGGGCCGGATTCAGCCTGCGGGCCTTGTGTTTGCCACCTGTGCCTTAGACACATTATTTAACATTTCTGAGCCTCAGCTTCCTCATCTGTGAAGTGGGGGTAATAACCTACCTACCTTATTTATAGGACAAAAACAGAATAAATACTCAATATGTGTTAACTATTATTTTTAATATTATTTTTATTTTTACTGCAAACTAAATTTCAGTGACTAGTGGAAATGTCCAAGAGGCAGTTAGAAATATAAATTGAGCCCTAGCTAATGTGGCTCAGTGGATTGAGCGCCAGCCCATGAATCAAAAGGTCACTGGTTCAATTCCCGGTCAGGGCACATGCGTGGGTTGAGGGCCAGATCCCCAGTTGGGGGTATGTGAGAGGCAACCAAATCTATGTTTCTCTCTTGCACATAGATGTTCCTCTCCCTCCCTTTCTCCATCCCTTTCCCTCTCTCTAAAAATAAATAAAAATAAAATCTTTTTGTGGTGAATACATTCTGTGAGTCTTATTTTTATTTTTTTGTTGCTCAAGTACAATTGTCTCCATTTCCCCCACCACCACACACCCCTGTCCCACGCATCCCCACCTCCCACCCTCAAACCTTCCCCCCTTTGGCTTTGTCCATGTGTCCTTCATACATGTTCCTTGATGGCCCTTCACCTATTATTCCTCTTCCCCCTCCTCTCTGGTTACTGTCAATTTGTTCTTTATTTCAATGTCTCTGGTTGTAGTTTGCTTGCTTGTTTGTTTTGTTGATTAGCAACCTAAGTGCCCATCAGCAAATGAGTGGATCAAAAAACTGTGGTACATTTACACAACGGAATACTACGCGACAGAAAGAAAGGAGCTCTTACGTTTTGCAACAGCATGGGTGGAACTAGAGAGCATTATGCTAAGTGAAATAAGCCCGGCGGTGAAAGAGAAATACCATATGATTTCACCTATATGTGGAACCTAATCAATAAAAATAAAATCTCTTAAAAAATGAAGTGCAAAAGAAAGGTGTGAACTATAGAGTCCTGACTCACCTTGTAGAGACAGTTGAATTTGGAGAGTGGCTGAGCCTCTCTGTAAAGGGCAGAGAATGGAATTTTGCAGAATATTCATGTTTACAAGAGGTAGGAGAAGGGGTACAGAAAACTAGTGGCCTGTGAGGAAGGCAGAGGTTCTTACCTTGGACAGGATTTTTAAATTGGTAAATGCAGTGGCTTCATCTAAGTCTTCAGTCCCTGACCCTCCGCAGTATGGATGCAAGAGACGTTATAAAGTCTCCTTTCAGAAATCCTGTTCTGCAGTGTCCATGGCATTTTGTTCTCTTCTACCTTCTTTGATTGTGCATAAGATTTCTCAGCTGAAAGCCTTACAGCTTACTTGCTCCAACCCCCTCATTCTGCAAATGATAAGATTAAAGAGCCAGAAAATGGAAGTAGCTTGTTCAGGGTTCACAGTCAGTTGTTCCTTCCCTGTCTCTCTCCCTCCGTCTTCTTACTTCCCATGGTTCTTTGCTCTCCTATACTTACTTCCTCTTTCTATAAAGTCATCTGTCTGCATAGCTTCTAGGATTTCCTTTAGGTTTATGATTGCCAAATTGAAATCTCTCACCCATGTCTCTCTCCAGAGCTGCTATCCTGTTCTTCAAAGTTAGCTAGATGTTTCATTAACACCTCACACTCACCATGTCTGAAGTATCATTTTTCTCCACAAAGAGCTTCCCTCTTTGACTCCACTATCTTATTAATGGCACCTGTGAAAAACAGGACCAATACAATGACATTGGTCCGATGAAGACAGCATAAAGTATATAAAACAAAATGGAGTCACTCATGTCAACCAAGATGGCTGCCAGTCAGTCATGACACTTTGGTTCAAGAAGGAAACTACCTAAGTCATGCCAGGTGCTGTGCCAAATGCCTGCCACGGTGGCACGCCCAGGATATTGGCAGATAGACATGTCTGAAGAGAGGACACACCTATTGACACAGCAATGGGGGCTCTTGGTCCTGAGCCACAGAATTTCCTGGCTCAATCAGGTGCCAAGAATATGAGTATGACTCAGGTGGCCTTCAGAGCCACCACCAAGACAGCAAATCTCCCAACACGAGATGCTTCTCCACACTACTCTGGGCATGTGCCACTGGAGGCTCTGACCAACTGAGCTGCACAACTGACATGCTGCCTGAGGTACTGCTCCAATCAGACTGAGACACCTGCTCACTGACACTGTCTGCTGGCCCTGGGGCTGAGACTCTGAGACTTGGATTCATTAACTGTTGTGTTTCAACTGTGTGTTATAATATAGAGGATAGGATATTAATGTCATGTTGATGTTCTATGTCATGCGGACCTGCATTTAATAAAAACTGAGTATGTGCAACAGCTCTTACAGCTCTCGTCCCAGTCTTTGCCACTACTGGGTATAGTCTCAGGTGGGCGAGCTACTCCCCTGGAGCTGGAGGTGCACCCTGACTTATAGGAAAGACTATAACATGACCCTCTTCAAGAGGTATGGCCTACAGGGTTCATACTGCGGGTGCTCACAACAGCACGTCCATTCTCCTAGTCAGCTAATCCCTTATAGAATGTGGTAGGTTGGTCCTACAGAGATGTGCATATAGTGCAGTGGTCAAGCACACTGCCTCTATGGAGAAAACTGCCTGGGACCAAATCCTGGCTCTGTGATTTTGGGCAAGTGACTTAGTCTAAACAAGAAGCCATTAGAGCTACAAGAGACATTAAGGATAATTATTTCTTCAGCTTCACTTTTTTTTTTTCCAGAAAAGAAAATTGAATGCTGACTGGTGTGGTTCAGTGGATTGAGTGCCCACCTAGGGACCAAAGGGTTGCTGGATCGATTCCCAGTCGGGGCACATGCCTGGGTTGCATCCCCGGTCCCCAGGGGCGGGGGGGCACTCAAGAGGCAACCACACATTGATGTTTCTCTCTCTCTCTTTCTCCTTTCCCCTCTCTAAAAATAGATAAATAAAATCTTTTTTTTTTAAGAAAAAACACTGAATCCTTGAAAGGTAAATCACTATAGCCTGCAAACAGGGGTAAGAACTGAAACCCAGGGCTATTGAAGCTCTAGTCCAATGCACTTTGTACTACACCACATTGCCTCTTGCAGTCTTATTAGATCTAGATCAAATATTTATAATTTCATGCCTGGATTATTGAACAAAGCCTGCTAACTATCTTGCAACCTCTGGCCTGCCCCCTCCCTGGTTCACCCCACCAGGGTAATCCCCCTAAAGCATCATTTCCATCTTGTCATTCCCCTCATTGGAAAGCTCTTAGTGATTCCTCCTTGCCTACTAAGTAAAACTCAAATGTCCAAGCTAGGCATCAAAACTCCTCCAAAATCTGATGCCAGCCCAGCTTTCCCTGCCTCGTAATCACACTGCTCTTTTATACCCCATGACCCAGCCATGTCCAATACTCTGTGTTCCTCGAACAGTTCATGCATTTTCATGCCCTTTGATGTTTTACATATTGTTCTCTCAACTTGGAGTCTCTTTACTTTGATTTTCCTCCTGCCAAATTCTTACTCATATTTCAAGGCCCAAGTCAGATGTCCTAGTGCATGAAGTCTTCAGATTCCTCTAGTCAGAATTAACCTTTAGGTTAGTACATGTGACAAGAGTTGGCATCACAGATGGGTGTTTAGTAAATAAACATCAGCTCCCTTCCTTTTCCTCACCTGTGTTCCCACAACATGTTGCTTATACCTCTGTCTAACACGTAGTGCAGTTACTTTATGTTAGAACTAGTGAGACTTGCCTTCTCATCTTTGCATCCTCCACAGCCTCTAACAGAGTTCCTGGCAAGTGATAGGTACTTAACAAATATTTATCAAAATCGGATGAAAACTGTGCAGCCAAGTCTTCAGACATCGCCTCATTAGGACTTCAGCAAGACCAACTCCTGTCGCTGAACATGGAGTGACATGTTGAGAGAAGACAAATCTGGGAAACCACGTTGGCAAATCTCCAACAACAGGCTTCTGAGCAGCCTTGGTAATTTTCAACCAGTTTGCTTGAGGGTCACAAGGTAGGAAAGGTGACACAATTCAGACAAGGTTCTTATCTACACGTTCTTTAAAATAAGCTGAGGTCACCCTGGCTGGTATCGAGTGCAGGCCTGTGAAACAAAGCGCCACTGGTTCGATTCCCAGTCAGAGCACATGCCTGGGTTTCGGGCCAGGTCCCCAGTAGGGGGTGCAGGAGAGGCAGCCACACCTTGATGTTTCTCTCCCTCTCTTTCTCTCTTCCTTCCCCTCTCTCTAAAAATAAAAGTAAAATAAAATCTTTAAAATAAGTAAATAAAATAAAATAAGCCTAGGTCAATGTATGTCCATTGTCCCCAGCCAATGGGTTACAAGTAGCTGGAGAGAGCAGTGACTGATGCTGAAGAGGTGAGAAGGTGGAAGCAGAAACTCTTTGGGAGAGTTTCTCCCTCATTTGTAAAGGGAGGCTACTATGACCCAGTAATTAATCTTTCTCTGAAAGGTGCTTCTTGACTGAGCTCCCTGCATCATTTCCCTTGGGAGAGTAGTAACAGTGATGGGCGATACAGGCCAAGGAGGTTGACACGTATAACACACCTTTATGGTATCTCACAGCAGGGTCTGTTTCAGGCCATTCTGAACAAGCTTTTTGCTAAGGCTGCTATGCAGATCATTCCTATTCTGAAAGTGATGCCTTGGATATGGCCAAGATAACAGGTAACTGCATTATCATGTTGACAGCTTAAGGACAGGTTCAAGGCCTTAAGTTCCTTTCTCTATTGGCCCTGTCTATTTATTCATTCAATTGTCATTCATCCAACTTTTTTTAAACACCGACTATGTGCTAGGCATAGAAGTGCTCATACAGACATGAATGGTCCCTGCCCTTCAAAAGTAGTATTCTAATGGAAGAGACACACAAGAAAACAGATAATATGATGGGCTGCGATAAGTGCTATCTCAGAGATATACAGTGCGGAGCAGAAATGGAAAGATAGAGAAAATGGAGGGAATAAAACTCAAACTCCTGAACTTAGCACAAAAAGCACTGGTCACATATAACTACTCCTTAGCCTTTGTATGTAAACGTCAGACTATCTGAGCTGAGTTAAAGAATGAAGAAGAGTTGGTAAAGAAATAGAGAAAAGGTGTTAGATACAGATTTTACCCCAAAGGCAGTGAGGAGCCATTGGAGGATTTTAAGCAGGGAAGTGACATGATCAGATATACATTTTAGAAAGATCACTGAAGGAAGTTTGGAGAATGGATGGGAAGAGGGCATGAATGGGGCTAGGGAGACAGGAAACTGGCTTAGTAATTCAATTGTAAAATTATCAGAGTCTGTACTAGAGCAGTGAAAGTGGAATAGGAAGGAGTCAGAAGATATGACAAGGTGCCCTGGCTGGTGTAGCTCAGTGGATTGAGCGTGGGCCTGCGAACCAAAGGGTTGTGGATTAGATTCCCAGTCAGGACACATGCCTGGGTTGTGGATCAGGTCCCCAGCAGGGGGCACATGAGAGGCAACCACACATTGATGTTTCTCTCCCTCTCTCTCTCCTTCCCTTCCTCTCTCTCTAAAAATAAATAAAAATCTTAAAAAAAATTTTAAAAGAAGATATGACGAGGTAAAACTTATGAGATTTTGCACTGGCTAGTGTGGCTCAGTGGATTGAGTGCAGGCCTGCAAACCAAAAGGTTGCTGGTTCAATTCCCAGTCAGGGCACATGCCTGGGTTGTGGACCAAGTCTCCAGTTGGGGGTTATGAGAGGCAACCGATTAATGTATCTCTTGGGCTTCAATGTTTCTCTCCCCCTCTTATTCCTTCTCTGAAAGTAAATAAATATTTTTTTTTAAAAAAAAGGATTCCCTGGATGCTGTAACTCAGTGGATTGAGTGCCAGCCTATGAACCAAAGGGTCGCCAATTAGATTCCCAGCCAGGGCACATGCCTACGTTTCGTGCCAGGTCCCCAGTAGGGGGTACGTGAGAGGCAACTGCACATGGAGGTTTCTCTCCCTCTCTTTCTCCCTCCTTTCCCTGCTCTCTAAAAATAAATAAATAAAATTTTTAAAAAATTTAAGTAAAAAAAAATCAAAGGAGGAGGATGTTTCCAGAAAATGGGAGTGGTCAAGTGAATCAAACACCTCAGAGTCAGTATGCCTTATTCTGAGAGATGTCCACTCACTTCAACAACAAAATGATCTTGCTGAAAACAGTTTCAGTGCAGTACAGAGTAGGGGTAAAAGCCAGATTGGAGTGGAACCGAAGAGTGAATGGGTGATGAAGAAGTGTAAACAGCAAATGTAGGCATATCTTTCAATAACTCGGTTTAAGAAGGAAAAAGATAGAGCAGGGGCCCCATACAAGATACCATCAAGTTTGAGTATTTCACACTATATCTGGTGGCTTTGAGTACCCTGGTGAAAGATGGGTTACAAAGGTCTTCTGTCATGCAGAATTTCATTCCAAGGGGTTACAGCATAGGGTGGCATCAGAAGCAGCAGCCAGCTCAAGGAATCCACAACAGAAATCACTCTTCTGGGGTCTGAGACAAACTTATCATCATTAAAACTGAGAAAAACACTCCAACGCTACATATATGTCTACATAATTTAGAGTTAGTTTTAATCCTTAAAAAGAGCCCCTTCCCCCCTCCAAAAGCCTTGTGACAAGGATAAAATTGTTGTGGAGGTTCTTGGGATTCAGGTGATAACAGTCATGGCTTCTTTATCAACGTGTGTAGCTCAGTTCCATAGATAACATTGTTCTCTAGAAATAATGTCCACATGGGTGCATTGTATGGCTTAACCCAGCCCTGACACAGTGAGATGAAATGTCAGTGGTGAGAAAGAGAAGTTAATGTTTATTGTAAAGCACTAACTCAGATTCAGAAATCAATAACTGTTTGACATTCTGAAACACGTTCTCATGATGACAAACCCAATGCCACCACAGACCTACTTTCTACAAGATAGTGAAGCAGGTCCATCACCCTTGTCTTTTGTGGAGTAGGGGCAGAACACAGCCCAAATGGAGGCCTCTTCAGAGGATCTGAAGCTCTTTATGTCTGAAGCAGAGGCTCCACAGATTGTGGAATCTTTGTTGTGGAGGTGTCTGCCTCTGGAGTAAACAGAGGAACGAGGATCCTCAGGGCATACAATTACAATTGGTTTTCACATGAGGAGGTGCAGGGCAGCAAAGCCAGAGAGGAGAACCATAATCTTAGAGGATTTTATTTATTTATTTTTAGACAGAGAGGAAAGAAGGGAGAAAGAGAGGGAGAGAAACATCAATGCGTGGTTGCCTCTCGTGCACCCCACACTGGGTACCTGGACCACAACCAGGTGTGTGCCCTCACTGGGAATCAAACCAGCGACCCCTTGGTTCACAGGCTGGCACTCAATCCACTGAGCCACAACAGCCAGGGGCCAGGATCTTTAAACAAAAAGCAAGGTGAGAATGGAAACAGAAGAAGGGAGACAAAATCTTTGTCTGGGGGGCCTGGAAGCAGGATTGTCCTGTTCAGGCACAAGGATGGGATTAAGGAAAGCAGGTTAGTTAGAATGAAGGCTGTGAAGGATGAAGATGTATTAGAATTCCTCTTTTCACAGAGCACTCAGAGTCTCTTGCAGAGACTGATTTGGCGGTTTGAAGAAGGTATACAGGATAGATCCTATCTTCCCCTTGACACACACACGCTGTCGTATTGGCTGGGGCTGGAGCTGAGTTGGCTCTCGGAGAGGCACAAGGCATTATGGTTTAGAGTGAAGCTCTTGTGGGTGCCCCTTTGGCCCAGTGCTCTCCCCCTGGACCAGGTGCCAGAATCCACGTCGGTGGGTCAGTCCAGGAATCCATGGAGTGCATACTCTGTCTCCCTGTCTCTGACAGGAAGGAGGGATGTGTGTGAACAGGGAGGTGGGGGCCTTCAGGAAGAAAGCAATGGAGTTCGTGATCTCACAGATGTGAATAGGCCTAGAACTCAGTCCTCTAACATGCATCAGGGCTGGCTGGGCAGGTGGAGTAGGAGAAATATTGCCTGTGCTTCCTGCCTGGATGGCCCACCATCCGTCCTATGAGTGGTGCATGGGAGAAGAAGCCTTGGCCTTCAGGGTGTTGTCATCCGTTTGACACTCCCCAAAGCATTGATCTGGTAGTGCTAGGTGGTTTCAGGAAGGGGCAGGGGCAGTGGTTGTGATTAGAGTCATGGGGACCCTGGATGAGTCACGCATGGTGTTATTATTGGCAAACTTGGCTAACAGAGGGAAAAACAGAGAAGTCCAAAGATTAGACCAAAAGGGTGAGCTCAAGGGCTTCTATCTAGGGCCTGGTTTACATGTGTTTATTGGGCCCTCGGCTTCAGGGGGTGGGTGATAGACCATTAGATTTCTATTTGGAAGACCTGGAAAATGATCCCATGGGAACAAAATCTTCTGTATGTACAGTATGATTTTAATGGTGGGTGTGTATATAAAGAAAGAAAACTGGAAGGAAAGTACTAAATTATTAACAGCCTAATGGGCAGGGCATCAGCTCATCAGGTTGCCTTCCCAAACCTGGAGAATGAGCAGAAATAGATAACTTCTGTGTTCTTTTCACTTCGCCCTTCAAGCTTGACACTTAGCCCCATTTTTCTGGCTATGACCTGGACTCCCCTCTGATTATTCACCCCAACCATGCTACCTCTAGTCCCCTTAGGTAGAAGTCCAGGATTAGATTCAACTTGGGAACTTTCAACTTCTGTGCCACTCCTGAGGTCTTACAGTGTGCTATGCACCGCAGAGCACAACAATCAGGAAGCGGTCACCAAACTGTATTGGCTGAATAAAAGCAACATTAAGACAGTACCCTGGCCCTGGCTGGTGTGGCTCAGTGGATTGAGTGCTGGCCTGCAAAACCAAAGGTCACTGGTTCGATTCCCAGTCAGGGCACGTGCCTGGGTTGTGGGCCAGGTCCCCAGTACGCAGCACATGAGAAGCAACCACACACTGATGTTTCTCTCCCTCTCTTTCTCCCTCCATTCCTTTCTCTGTAAAAATAAATAAATAAAATATTTTTTAAAAAAGACAGTGGCCCAAAGTTTCCAATTTTCCATTTCACTTATTTTCACTCGGCCACCTGGTCTAGTGAATGGGTGTTGAACTTTCTGGAATCTTTTGCAAGCATACCCTCTGTTAGTGCAGTGGTCAGACATCAGTGAAGTATAGTGTCATTACTCAAGGCCCAGGAATTAAGGTCTTCATAAAACACAAAAACAGGGGCAAAATGAATTCCAAATTGCAAGGAGTGGATATGGTGCTGCTGAAGGCTCTTCTTCCCCAGAAATCTATAAACTCCAAAAAGCACTGCCTCACCTTTAGGTTTTACTTTTGGTAGAATAAATGTACCATCCTGAGTATGTGGGGCAGGTTTTAGGATATTTCATACAATTAAGTTTGGAGAGCTCTGAAAGCACTTTGGTTTTGTTCCCCACTGCAAACTGTCCTTAAAGCACAGGGTATATGCTTAATTATCAGGTGAACTGGCACGCTGAGTATAGTACTTCAGAGACCACTCGGAAAAATATTGACTCCCTCTAGTTGACTTCTTCTAAAAGTATGAATTTCTGGGACATAGACCCATTCATATAATTATGTGTCTGCTTGAAAAGGATTTGTGAAAACCAATAATCAATTATGAATATAGGACCACCTCCATCTTGCCCTGGCAGCCCTTACATCCAGTTTGAGTTTGCATAATCATCCACAGCCTGAGCTGGGGTGGGGACATTTGGAACGCTCTGCGGATGTTCATGGTTCCCCATTTCCTTCATCTTATGGACGCATTTGGGAAGAGGTTTTGCCTGTGTGTCTTAAGCACCATTTATAATGGAAGCTGTCCACTTTGATTTCTGAGTCGTACAGCAGTGCTGTCTCATTGATCAAAGGCATACACAATGCCACATTTTGCTCAATAATGAGGCCCAGGGACAGGCTGGGTGATGGACTCCACCTGTGAGGCTGTGCTGCTGCATGCCCTGTGAGGAAGCCTCAAGATTGCTGTGATGTCATGAGCAGAGTTCTCACCAGCCTGCTGATTGATTCTGTGGATGGGGTCTGAACCTCTGAACTGCAGTGATGTCACTGGTAAGACGTGCTCTATTGGTCCTGGGTGGAACAGGAATGGGGAAAGCCCTTGTTGGGGCTGATGTTTGAGCCATGTTTAGTGTCTTTTACTTTGTATGTGTCAAGATCTAATGAAAGTCTCCCTGAGAGAATCCAAGGAAATAAGCAGCCTGGTATAAAACCTTCCAATATTCCCCCAAAGCATCCATTGTAAGAAGCAAGTTTGCTTAGGATTCAAGGTAGAGGCTGATTTTATTATTTTTTGAAGATTTTATTTACTTACTTATTTTTAGAGAGAGGGAAAGGCAGGGAGAAAGAGAAGGAGAGAAGCATCGATGTGTGGTTGCCTCTCACATGCTCCCAGCTGGGGACCTGTCCGCAACCCAGGCATGTGCCCTGACTGGGAATCAAACCAGCGACCCTTTGGTTTGCAGGCTGGTGTGTAACCCACTGAGACACACCAGCCAGGGCAAGGGCAGAGGCTGATTTTAGCTGCTTACCAGGAGTAAGCAGATTTACATGGCTCAGTGCAGTAGTTTTCCCCCTGTTCCCTCCATTTCCCTCCAACCTTTTCCCTCTCATGCCCTCCCTTCTCTCTACTCGCCTTTCCTCTCTCCCTTGAAGGATCAATACTCCATCAACAAGATGAGTTCAAGTAGCAGTAAAACAGGCAGAGGACAAGTCGATTCTACCAACAGTGTTTTTTTTTTTTTTTTACAGCTACAGACTATTCAAATAGACTTCCTGTAGCTTAGAACTGCAATCACCCTAAAGAACCCATGCCAGAACTCCAAGGAACAATGAGTACACACTGACATTGGCCCGTAGCTTCCTTTGCGAGGAGCTCTGCTATAGGAGCTCTCTCTTCTGGTCAAACAGGTCTGCCCACCATTCCCAAACACATCTCACAGCTTCCTGTCACCCGGAAAGTTTGGCCTTCCATCTCCTTCATGGTCGAGCCCAGTTCTGCCTCTTCCATGAAACCTACCGTCTTCTCCTCCATCTGAATGCTGTCTGGCACCTCCTATCTACAGATAGCATTTAGGATATACTCTCTTGCTGCAGGTAGAAAGGTACACGCCTCTAACACTGCAGGATGTTCATCCAATTTTCAATTTTACTGCATGCAGCTTTTCGAAGTCTTCCCTTGACTCTAGGAAAATATAGTTTGAAACTCGTAAACAACTGTGTTTGCCAGAAATATTATTTGCGTGAACTAGGCAAGTTACCTTTTTGCCCTTCTTCTCCTAATGTAATTGTAAACCGGATCAGCCTGAAGGCCATGGCCAGTGTTCACTAGCCATCAGGTTCTTTCAAATACATGTTTACATTCTCTCACAAAAACTGACGAATAGCTCCAGCTGGTGTGGCTCAGTGGACTGAGTGCCAGCCTGCAAACCGAAAGGTTGCTGGTTGACATTCAGTCAGGGCACATGCCTGGGTTGCGGGCCAGGTCTTCAGTTAGGTGGCATGTGAAAGGCAACTGATCCATGTATCTCTCACACATCAATGTTTCTCTCCTTCTCTATTCCCCTCCCTTCCTCTCTCACTAAAAATAAATAAAATCTTTTTTACAAAGAGGAATAAGTGTCCAGTGCTTTGGGTCTTTTTTTTAAAGTACATGTCTCATTTCTCGTGCTAGCTTAGAACCTTCTAGAGTCAGGGACCAGTTCTTACTCAGATTCTCAATGGGATCTGTGGAGCTCATCGGCTGAGTGGAGCAAGTTCTGGAGCCAGACTGCCTGGGTTCAAACCTAGCTTTGTTACATACTAGCTGGGTGACTTCTATTATGAAAACCTCTGTGTGCCTTAATTCCTCTGTAAATGGGAGATATCAATAATGCCTGCAGCATAGGTTTGATTTGATGATCAAATAAAGTAATATTTGCAAAGTGCTCTGTATGTTGCCCTAAGAACAGTTGGGTCCCTGGCTGGTGTGGCTTAGTTGGTCAGAGCATCGTCCCCAAACCAAAGGGCTCTGGGTTTCATGCCGGGTCAGAGCATGTGCATACATTGTGGGTTCGGTCGTTGGTCGGGTCCCATGCGAGAGGCAACCAATCAATGTTTTTCTCTCATATCAATGTTTCTCTCCCCGTCTCTCTCCTTCCCTTCCCCTCTCTCTAAAATCAAGAGGTGAGGATGAAAAATAAAGGAGAAGAATTAGGATGATTTCCCCTCTTCGGCCACCTGTCCCCAGCATGTATCCAGTACGGAGTACCATGTATCCAGTACGGAGTACCATGTATCCAGTACTGAGTACCCAGTAGATGTCCAGTAGAGACTCACCAATTGATGGGCTCACATGCCCAGGTTTGGGTAAGGGAAGCTGAGGCTCTAGCTCTCTTTCTAGCAGTGAGCTTGAGGTGAGATGGCGTACACAAGGCAGGGAACAAATTTCTGCTGACTTCCCTTACTTCTTTGCTGCCATTCAGGCCACAGAATTAGCAGGGTCTTCAAGTACATCTCCCTTCAAACTGGACTGACCCCACAGTTAATGGTTGACATTCTTTGTTTACTTTAATGATTGCCAAGATCTGTTGCTTGGTATGCATTGCAGTCCAATTGCCTTGGCCCTGAGGGTAGAAGAGCATTTTGAAGTGGTTTCAGAGCTCTAGGGTAGAATTGGGAATACTTTGGTCCATCCCCACCCACTTAAGACATGGCCAATAAGCAGAGAGTCAAAGAACATCCGGGAACTGCAAGGTGAGAAAAGTAGTGTCATCCCTGCCTGGATCTCAAAGTGCCAGTACGCACTGCCCATACCTTTTTTCCTCCCCAGAGCCATATCCCTTTAAAGGTTGGGAGCTGTAAGGGTTAAAGAGAGCACAGGAACCCTCTCTGCAGCTTGCCAGTATATGCAGTCTACCTGTGGCCAGGGGTGGGGGCAGACTGAGGGCTGTTGATGAGCCCAGATCCATGCAGTTCAGCCTCCCTGATGAGATGGGCTAAACGTGGGCACATGGGTGACAACGATGCCTCTCTCCCCCTGGGACAGGGTAGTAACTCTAGGCTATGTGATCTGTCTATCCAAACCTACTGGAAGCTCAAGGGATTGGTCTTACTTAATAATTGTGCGTGAGAGGAAGTGGGGCTGGTTAATGTTTGTCTTGGGCCATGAGCCACATGTGGCAAGGCCCTGGGTTCTTTGCCCCTCCCCTGGGCTGGACTGACAGTACCTGGTAGCATAGTGCAGACACGTCTGCAGGCATTCCTGGGAAAGAGCAGCAACAGCAGTCAGGTGAGGAAGCCGGGGGCTGAGAGAGGTGGACAAGTGGATGCTGGTGTGGCACAGGGAACAGGAATGGGGGCTGGGGAGAGGTCTGAGTCTTGTCTTCTCTTGGCCTTGGCTTTCAGCCACTTAGATCCTTCCTTTACTGCCCTCTGAGCTGGAGGGAGGCCCCTGCTGCCAGGTGGCAGGCTTGCTTAGCCTCTCTTTGTAGCCCCCAACTCTTATCCTCTTTCCAGGCTCCAAGTTGCTTTTCCTCCCAATCTTTTTCCCCAGCCAAGAATGCCCCTCATCCCTCACAAAAAGCTGAATTCCCGGGAGGACTTGAGGGGCCCTCTGGTACAGGTCAGCTACATTTATCTCGTTAAAGCATTTTCTGCCCCACAGGGCTAAGGTTCAGTGAGACCATGGGGCACCTCCAGGTGCTCTTTTCCTTCCCTGATTAGCAGGTAAACCAGCTGTGCAACCAACGTGGGGGCTGCAGGCAGATAAATACAGTGTGCTCAGTATGTGTAGAGGGCCAGGCAACAGGGCTGAGATTTGGGAGCATGCATTTCAATCTTTTTGGGGGAGGCAGGCAGACTTAAGCAAAGCTTGGAGTCAATGATGATTTGGATATCTAAAGGAGGGGTAGCCTTCCAGCTGTTTGAAAGTTTTCCAGCTGTTGGGAATGGCATGGCAGAATGCAGGGACTTGGAAAATGACATAAGGGGAGAATAGAGACAAGAAAGGGATTGGAATGGATAGAAAATAGATGTGGATGCAGCAGAGCAATGGGGAAGGGGCCCAGGCTTTGGTGAGGGGCTGGCATGAATCCTAACAGGAGTTCCAGCACTTGCTTGCCAGCTGTGTGATAAGTTGTTCGGCCTCTTTAAGGCTCCCTTGCCTTATGTGTTAACTGACGACAATAAATAACCCATAGCTCACAGGGCTGTTGTGAGGATGAGAGTTAATAAACCCACCACTGTAGCACACACTAAGTATTCCATAAATGGTGGCTGTGCTAATACGCTGAGAGACACAGGGAGTCATATAGCTGATGGAGGAAAAAGAAGGTATAGATCCAATGGTGAATCAGTGAGGAAGCTGAAAGTAGCAGGAGTTGTATGAAAATACCATGGCAGAGAGAGGAAAGGAGAAATTTGGAATGAGCTACACTGGCCCTGACCCAAGCCTCGCCACAGAATACATATGGCAGGGTAGAGGGGACAAGGTAATGACTGAGGGGCTGTGGAAGCACAGGACTGAGGCAGGGAAGAGAAGCAGCGGGAGAGGAAGCGGGCTGGAGGAGTTTGGCCTTAGCCATGCCAAATTGATGAAGACAGCCTGAAATGCAGAAGTTAGTCTCACAGAAAGCCTCCTGTCCTCACCTGGCCAGAGCTGCCAGGGAAATGGTGGGGAAGCGGGGGAAGTGTGGAGTCCGAGGCTGAGTGTAACCTCGTTCAGCCCAGGCAGGCTCCTCTTGACCAAACCGAGAAAACACAAGGATTTCCTGTAGTTGGAAGGAGGGGTGGGGAGGGGCGGAAAGAAAGAGAGGGACTTGACGAATGTGTATGCACATGTGTGAGCACGTGCTTGTGTGTGTGTGTGTATGCATGCACCCCCACATACAAGCACATATGGGAAGGAGTACAAGATTTTGACATGTGGGCCTGGTCTCAGAATACAAAGTCTTTAAAGGAACAGAGGCTGCCGAAGGCAGTGCAATGTACACACAAAGGCTTTGAGATGCCAGGAAACTAAGCTTGCAACTTGACTCCCATTTAGCAGCAGAGCAGTTGTCACCGAGGCAAGTTATTTAACTTCTCTGAGCCTCAGCTTCCGTGCCTGAAAAATGGGGACAAAATTACAGGACTGAGGTAGGGACTAAGGGCAATCTCCCAATTTTGACCTGCGCTTGAGCATTTGGGCAAATCTGAATTTGAGAGCAAGGCCAGAGCCTGCCGTGGCCAGAGAAGTCTTGTCTGATTAAACACAACGAGGGAAGACACACCCGGAGTGGCACAAAGCATATCAATATTGGACTTTCACCCAAAGTCACACCAAGAGTTTGGATTTCAAAATCAGGTCACTCTCCTGAATGTTTTTTTTTTTAAACCTTCAGGTACAATGTTGACATAAGGATCAGCTTTCTTTCCTTCCAAGTGGGAAAGTAAAACTTGGAGATCCAAGTGCCCACACAAGGGTCCTTAGGGGCCCCAAGGGAGCTACTGGCTATGTCCCAGAGGACTCAAGAAGAGGAGAGGCTGAAAGCTACAAGGACCTAGAAACTCGGAGGTGGCCAGGCTGCTTGTGGGGCACCACGAGGAACAGAGAGGAGAGAACAGCTGAAGCTTGCTTTGGACTTTGAATGAGCAGTACAAGAATGCTAAGGAAGGGAAACCCAAACAAAATCAGGATGCAGCGGAAAGGCCTGGAAAGGAAGGAGAGGAAAAGAGTTGTCCGTTGATAGAAAAGGGGGAGAAGGAACCACAGGACAATAAAAGCCAGGCCACTTCTGAATGTCCCTGTTTCAAAAAACACAGAAAGAAAATGATAATTGCAGCCAAAAGCGGTAGAGCTTATGGGACAGAGTATGGGCTCTGGAGTCAACTTGGCCTGGCTCACATCCCAGCTCGGTCATGTGCTAACTGCAACCCTTGTGACCCTTGTACAAATCCCTTCACCTTGCTTTTTTAAAAAAAAAATATTTTATTTATTTATTTTTAGAAAAAAGGAAAGGGAAGGAGAAAGAGAGGGAGAGGAACATGGACCAGCTGAGGGCCAATCCTGCACCCCAGGCTTGTGCCCTGATTGGGAATAGAACTGGTGACCCTTCGCTCTGTGGGACAACTCCCAAGCCACTGAGCCTTGACCTTGGTCAGGGCTGTCCCTTCACTTTTCTTTATGGCAATTGCCTCATCTGTGACATGAGGATTCAAAGCAACACCTACCTTGTGGGGTTGTTCTGAGTTTTGCAGGAAGTAGTGCACATGCAAAAGACCTGGCACATAACAGGTACTCAGGAAACAATTATTCTCAGTGTTCCTTGACCACATGTGCTTGAATCTAACATCTCACCAGATGAAACATTTCTCTACAGCTAACCGTGGTGCCTCCTGTAGCAGGTCTGCCTTCAGAACCCTAGGCTTAGTGGAAAGAGCCCCTGTGTTTGTGCTTCCTCATGCTGCCTTAGGCCCACAGCATACACTCACTAATCTCTTGTTTAAAAGCATTTCATTTATTTATTTTTATAGACAGGGGGAGAGATGGAGAAAGAGAGGGAGAGAAACATCCGTGTGTGGTTACCTCTCACATGCCCCCTACTGGGGACCTGGCCTGCAACCCAGACATGTGCCCTGACTGGGAATCAAACAGGTGACCCTTTGGTTCACAGGCCGGTGCTCAATCCACTGAGCCACACCAGCCAGGGCAACTCAGTAATCATTTTTTAAGTTAAATGAAGAAACCTTGCTCCGAAAGGCAATCCATGTCCTGTGGACTGTCTTTTCATCCCCTAGTCTCTCTTTATCCCATTCCCCAACTTTTCTTTTTTTATTTTATTTTAATCGTTGTTCAAGTACAGTTTTTTATTTTTTACTCCGATCCCAGCGCCATTCCCCAACTTTCACAGTTGCTAATACCCCACCCCTTTCCCCCTGGAACAGAGAGAACCACTCAGAACTGGAGATGTGGCTTCTTCCGCAACTACTGCCCCTGCACTGGGGGCAGGAAATGCCCTGCATTTCCTACAAGTACAGGCCTGTATTCCCCTAACATCTACTTCCCTGCTTCTACCGTGACCTCCCTACAGCTTAATGGCCAAAGTGGTGGGAGGTAGGGGGAGGCCTTCTTGCCTGTCTACGAGCTAGAGAGAATTTCTTCCCTAGAGAAATTGGCAAGCTTGAGAAACCAGGAGGTCACAGTGTACATTAGACATCGGAGGCAGGGCAGCAAAGGAACAGCCTGTTCTATCTCAGGTGGACACCATAGGTCAACAGCAGAATTGGGAAGAAAAAAGAGGGATATTGGGTTTGGCGGCCCACTTAGTCCCCTAAAAGCACATTGTTTTTTCTTCCTCGTAAGGTTCTTGCTTCTCTTGATCAGCAACCATGAAAGTGGACCTGAGCTAAGGACTTCTGCAAGTTGCTTCACTGAATCTCACAATAACCCTGGATATTAACGCCATTTGTAGATAAGCAAGCAGGCCCAGAGAAGTTCAGTCACCAATCCAAGGCCTTATTAGGTGCAGAACCAAGATTCCTTCTTCTAACTTTCTATTTGATTGCTTAACTCTTTCTTTCTCTTCCTGGCTTATTCTCTCTCACCATGTGCCCATCTGTCCAGCCTCTGTATGGGTTCCCTTTCCAGAAGCTCAAGGAGGGACGGTCACAGTACGCTCCTTGACACTGGATTTGAAATTTACCCACAGGTTGACGACTTCTACGTTGCTTGTACTTTTATGGGTAGCATTAGCCTTGGCTTTTGTTGTTGCTGTTGTTACTATGGGGTAGCCTTGGCTTTTGCTGACACCATCTGCAAAAGTACAAGTATACTGTGGAAACAGCCCTGACTTCTGCTTCAGCTCCTTTGGTGTTTCGTCTTCCTCTACACTTTCACGCTGTGTGCCCTGGAGTGAGCGACTTCACTTATCTGAGCTGTAGCTTCCTCATCTGGAAAGAGTAGGGTAACACTCCTTAGAGGCTGGCTAAGTGGGTCAACAGAAAGAATGCATGGGAAAACGCCTAACACAGTTCCTGGCTTGATAAATAGAAGCTCCCTTTCCTCTCCTCTAGCTCACCCACACCCTGGAGGGGATCTAAGCCTAGGAAAAATCCCATAGACCCTAAGTTTCCAGGAGGGTCATGAGGAAGGACCTCAGCAAAGAGTGTCCTGGTTCCCTCGGGTCCCCTCTTACATGTACCTGTCTTTGTTCCATCTCCTCCCCCTCCACCGTGGCCATTCTCCTGGCGGGGCTATGGGGCGGGTGCGGCGATGGACCGGGCGGGCACAGAACAGGTGGGTGCAGGCTGGGTGTCCGGCGCTGGGACACAAGTGCTCTGTGTGTAGGGTGGGCGGAAGTCAGGGCGTTTGATCTGAATTCTAAAGGGCGTTGTTCAGAGCCCCACAAAGGTCCCATTGTGCAGACACTGGGTATAAAGCAGCATATGACTCCCCAGCACCGGGCGGTGATGAATTGGGACGCAGGCGCGGACCCAGGGACCACTCCCCCGGCACAGACATGAGACCATAGGGGACCTGTCTGGGTGGCCTCAGGGATAGGCACTCCCCAAGGTAACAGGGCTGTTTGGGTTTGCCCCAGGTCCAGAGTTAAGGAGCTGGAGGATGGGGAGCTAAAGAGGACGGCTAAAGGCAGAACGAGATGGGCATGGCAAAGAAAGGGGCTGGAGAGGAAAGAATGCTGGATGAAAGGAAAACAGGGAGATGGGGCTCAGGGAAGTCAACTGGAGTGAGTGAGTGAGGAGGAGGAGGAAAAGGAGGAGGAAAAGGAGGAGGAAGAGGAGGAGGAAGAGGAGGAGGAGTGGCTGGCAAGGGAGATGGGGTGATAAGAAAAGTCACGGCTCCTTTTTCCTTCCTCATCACTGGTTCTTGAAAGGGCTGGGGGCTATCAGGCGGTGTTATGGTGACCAGCCTTCTGCCCCAGCTGTTCTGACAGCTTGTTTTGTGGCTACTGTGTTGCAGGTGTGAATGAGGCAGGATGAACTGGACGGGCTTATACACCTTGCTCAGTGGCGTGAACCGGCATTCCACCGCCATTGGCCGAGTGTGGCTCTCAGTCATCTTCATCTTCAGAATCATGGTGCTGGTGGTGGCTGCAGAGAGTGTGTGGGGTGATGAGAAGTCTTCCTTTATTTGCAACACCCTCCAGCCTGGCTGCAACAGCGTCTGCTATGACCAGTTTTTCCCCATTTCCCACGTGCGTCTGTGGTCTCTGCAGCTCATCTTGGTTTCCACCCCGGCTCTCCTCGTGGCCATGCACGTGGCTCACCAGCAGCACATAGAAAAGAAAATGCTGCGACTTGAGGGCCATGGGGACCCCCTCCACATGGAGGAGGTGAAGAGGCACAAGTTCCACATCTCAGGGACACTGTGGTGGACCTATGTCATCAGTGTGGTCTTCCGGCTGCTGTTTGAGGCCGCCTTCATGTACGTCTTTTATCTGCTCTACCCGGGCTACGCCATGATGCGGCTCGTCAAGTGTGACATCTACCCCTGCCCCAACACAGTGGACTGCTTCGTGTCCCGCCCCACGGAGAAAACAGTCTTCACCGTCTTCATGCTTGTTGCCTCTGGCATCTGCATCATCCTCAACGTGGCTGAAGTGGTGTACCTCATCATCCGGGCCTGTGCCCGCCGAGCCCGGCAACGTTCCAATCCGCCTTCCCGCAAGGGCTCGGGCTTCGGCCACCGCCTCTCACCTGAATACAAGCAGAATGAGATCAACAAGCTGCTGAGTGAGCAGGACGGCTCCCTGAAAGACATACTGCGACGCAGCCCCGGCACTGGGCTGGCTGAGAAGAGTGACCGTTGCTCTGCCTGCTGATGCCACATACCAGGCAACAACCCATCCCACCCCCCACCCTGCCCTGGGCCTATGCCCCCTTCTCCCTTTCTAGTGCACAGGCCGCTGCCTGCCGTGGAGAGCTCCATCAAAACCTCCCTCCCCTCCCAACTCCCATCCTCCCTGGGGCATTCTGTCTGAGGTGCTGAAGGGGTGGGGAGCCCAAGGCCACGTAAGTCTGTGCTCAAGGTTATTGGGGGTGTGGGCAGCTCTTGTGGTCTGCTCTCCTTCCTCTTCCCTCTCCATCTCCCTGGGACCACTGGGGACAAGACATAGGATGCTCTGACAGCATCTCCAATGATGAAACTAATCTTAACCCTGTGCTGTCAGATATCCTATTTCTGGAGTCACACCAGTGGAGATGGAATCAAGCAAGTGCAGTGCAGGGAGGGTGCTGTGGGCCTGTGGGTGGACAAGGGAGGGTAGCAAGAAAAGGAGGAGCAGTGCTCGAGGCCTCAAGAAAAAGGAGGACGAGTCTGGGGTGGAGGAGTTAGGGAGGGAGAAAGAAGCAGGCAGATAAATTGGAGTAGGGGGTTGGGCTGGGCTGCCTCTGCCTCTACTCCCCAAGGCCTCTCTCTGCCTGAAATGTTACACATTAAACAGGATTTTACAGGAAACGAAGAGGTGGTTTGTGTGTTTGTCCAGTTCTTTCTCCTGCAACTTTTGACCTCCCCCGGGTGAGCTGGCCTTGGTTGTTGCTGATCAAGAAAGGAGTGGGCTAAAGACGCAGGGATTTGGGAAGCCAAAGTTGCAAATAAGGAGCCACCGCCCTCCTGGCCTCCAAAACCAGACCTTGAGCTGTTCTCTCCTGGGTTCTGTTGTTTTGACTTGTTGGGGGGTTGTTTTTCTGTTTTTTAATAACAGCTTTTTGGGGGTCCAAGTCACTCCCTTACTCTGAGTTTATTTATTTTGTATCCATTTTAACTACACAGCTTATTGAGTTTTGGTAATTGCGTACAGTTTTGTAAATGTAACCATAATGCATTAGAAAACATTAACATCACCTCAGGAAGTTCCCTTGGGCCCCCTCCTCTGAGTTTGAAAAGATGAAAATGACAACTCCCTCTGGAGAAAAAGGAAATGATAAAGTTTGCAGGTCTTGGAGAGGAGCACACATTTCCTTGGTATCTTGGTGAAGCCCCCTCCTCTGCATTCCTGGAAGAAATTGTCCCCTCCGTCACTGGAAATTCAGCATTCTAGGTGAACTAATGCCCTGCAAGTCATCCACCCAATTATGCAGTGATCTTGACCCCTTTTCTCTGGACCGAGCCCCTAATTCTCCCCTCTTCCTCATTCCCTCCCCATAGGGATCAATACCATCCACCCCAGAGACGTCTTCACCACAGGTCAAACATAGCATAGCAACAGTCGCCTCAACTGCATGGCTCTCCAAAGCAGCAGGTGAACTCCCCTCCCCACTTCGACTGTGCTGTAAAAAGCCCCAGGCTAGGACTTGACAAAGCTGAGTTCTAGTCCTGCTTCTGTCACTTCTTAGCAAGGCATTGCCTTCCCCAACCCTCAGTTTCCTTGTGAGCAAATAGGGCTGGCCTCTCACATCTCTAAACTTCCTTAAACACGGTGTGCCCCAGGGATTCTGAACAGTCTTCCCCAGCCTCACCCGTGGCCCCTCAGAGTAAAAGTTTCCCCCACAGCAAATTTCTCTCCTCAGCTTTCCTACCTTCTAACAGAAAAAAATAATAATAATGATTTGCCACTCCCTCTCAGAGGGTGCTGACCCCACGTGGGAAGCGTAGAAAGGAAGAGAACATCTGATCACAATTGCTCTGTTCTAGAAACAGTGTCTCCTTCCCACAGAAAGCCTGGAAGCTTTCCTCATTGGAAGCTGTTCCTCCTTTAAAAAAGAAAAGAGAGCCCTGGCTGGTGTGGCTCAGTGGATTGGGCACTGGCCTGTAAACCAGAGTCACCTGTTCGATTCCCAGTCAGGGCACGTGCCTGGGTTGCAGGCCAGGTGCCCAGTTGGGGGCACGTGAGAGGCAACCACACATTGCTGTTTCTCTCCCTCACTTTCTCCCTCCCTCTGCCTTATCTAAAAATAAATAAATAGAAATCTTAAAAAAAACTTTAAATAAAAAAAAAGAGAGAGAGAGAGTAAGTAGTCCTTTCCCCCACATTCAGCAATCTGAGAGAGGGCTTTCCCCTCTCTTAAAAGAGATACATTCTTTTCCTGCCAGAAATTTCCTTGCTCCTTGGAGGCTGGCATCGTACCTGTTAGAGGAGAGGTTCGCACCCCCTCATGGTGGGAGAGATGCTTTTTCCTCTTAAAACCCATCCTGTCCACAACACAACACAACACAACACAACACACACAGAGCATCTCTGCTCTGTCGAAAAGGCCATCAAGAGAAAGTTTTTCTTTTTTTTTAAATTCCACCCTGGGCCCTGGCTGATGTCACTCAGTAGATTGAGCGCATGCCTGCAAATCAAAGGGCCACCACTTCGATTCCCAGTCAGAGCACATGCCTGGGTTTTGGGCCAGGTCCCCAGTAGGGGGTGCGCGAGAGGTAACCACACACTGATGTTTCTCTCCCTCTCTCCCTTTCCTTCCCCTCTCTAAAAAAAACAAATAAAATCTTCAGACAAAAAGAAATGTCTGTTTTTAAACAGACATTTTCCACCTTGGTTCCACAAAGGGACTTCATGCCCTCTCCACACTGAGAAATGCTAAATCCACCATCACCCCAGGAATCTTTCTTTTCAAAAGATTCTCTAAATCCCCTTTGGAAAGGGGCTCCAACTCCAGATCACTGCTTTCCTCTTCAGGGGGCAGTGGTGGGACAATAAAGCTGCCCAGATGGGGGTTTCAGCCCAAAGGACACTTAACTTTTGTGTCCCTCTAAACAGGTGGGAGCACACCAAAGGCTGCTTGAGGGAACCAGTGCCTCGGGGGGATGGGAGGGGCAGGAAGAGTAGGTGTAACCCCAGGAATGGTGTTTTTATCTGAAGCTCTGATCACAAGAGTGTAAGGAAGAAAACCAGGAGACAAGCGCGGCTTAATCCCTGCCAGCCAGTAGGCAAAGTATTGAGTGAAGAGGACATTGGAATCCGGACACCTGAGTACCTGAGTCTCCGTTTATTAGCCCTGTCCCCTCAGGCACATTATACTTACCCTCGCTGAGTCTCGGTTTCCTTATCTGCAATACAGGGTTGAGAGGAACCTTTCCACCTCTCTCACAGAGAAATCAAAGGAGTCTGCAGAAGCTGGTTAGAAACTGGAAAGGAAGGTAAGATAGCATCAGAAGCACTAAAGACCATGGCCTCAAGGCATGCTAAAACTTGCAATAAACCAGAAAGGAGGGAGGCTGGTTCAGCTAGGCTGGCGCCGGTGGAAAGAACTTGCAATAATAGGGTTGCCTCCCCACAGGGAACAGCCAACAGTCCAAACAGCAAAGTCCAAGAGGCATTACAGACTTCTCTCAAGCACCGTCCATCTAAGTAAGGGTCAATATTCTAGGAGTCTGAAAAAGGGTCAGAAAAAAACTAATATTAACAGGAGTTTCTAACACACTCTTGCCCATGGCACTCGTGCTTTTAGGGACATTTATGGCCTTTTAGAGGCACCTGTGTGCAGAGTTATCAGGAGCTGGAAGCAGAGGGACAGAGTCAGCTCCCGGATATAGAGACAGGCTGAACTAGGCGAGTAGTTAAGGTCCCAGCCAGCTGAGATGGGATTTCAAAGCAGGCTGCAGTATCCATAGAGAATTGGCATGGCAACCATGAACTGATTCAGAGGCCCAATCAGATAGCCTGGGTGCACACAGTGGCAGCTAGAGGGGAACGCCGGTTCCGTTTACTGATTCCGCGCTACCTAAATGCCAGGCCTAACCTACGGTAGGGAAGGGGTGGTAAATACCCACCTAGCTGGGCCTCCTTTGATCCCCGGACTAGTTCAGGCAGAACCTGTCAGGTGGGAAAAAGGATTGGGCCATTCTAGGGAAGGAGAGTAAAGTGGGCAAAAAACACAGGGTATCTGAAAGGGCTTGATGTTTTCTTCAGATTTAGACCAATAATCTGCAACAGAGAGTTTAAGGAGTGAAATGGCTAGAGTGAAGGTGGGAAAGATAAACTATGGCCACTTTATTGTGGTCCTTATATGTCATTATAAGGGCTTAAGACTGTCCCATAGGTAGTGGAAACCATTAAGGATTTTTTTTTTTTAGATTTTATTTATTTTTAGAGAGAGGAGAAGGGAAGGAGAAAGAAAGGGAAAGAACCATTGATCGGCTGTCTCTCAAATGCTCCCAACCAGGGACCTGGCCCACCACTCAGCCATGTGCCCTAAATGGGAATCAAACTGGTGATAGTTTGCTTTGTGGGACGGTACTCAACCCACTGAGTCACACCAGTCAGGGCCTCTGTTAAGGGTTTTCAGTGGGGTAGTGCTAGTTTCAGATTTGTGGTTTCAGAGCTCACTCCCTGGCAGCCACACAGGAAAGTAGATTAGGAATTGGGAATAGAAAATGCAGAATGACCAGCTCTGTATAGCCCAATAAGACAATAAGACTAAGACAATGCCCTGGCTGGTGTGTCTCAGTAGATTGAGTGCAGACCTGTGGACTGAAAGCTCACTGGTTTGATTCCCAGTCAGGGCACATGCCTGCATTGTGGGCCAGGTCCACAGTAGGAGGCATGTGAGAGCATCAGATTGATGTATCTCTTGCACATTGATGTTTCTCTCCCTCTCTCTAAAAATAAATAAATAAAATATTTTAAAAAATAAAAATAGCCCTGGCTGGTGCAGCTCAGTGGGTTGAGTGCCAGCCTGTGAACCAAAGGGTTGCTGGTTCAATTCCCAGTCAGGGCATGTGCCTGGGTTATGAGCCAGGTCCCCAGTAGGGGGCACGCGAGAGGCAACCACCCACTGATGTTTCTCTCCCCTTTATTCTCCCTCCCTTCTTCTCTCTCTAAAAATAAATAAATGAAATCTTTACAAAAAAAAAAAAAAGGCCAGGACAGTGGCACAAGGAAAGAAACAAGACAGATGTGAGAGGCACTTTGGATGTAGAATCTACAACAGGACTCGGTGCCTGAATGTGGGGAGGTAAAGGAGCCAAAGATAATTTGCACATTTCCTTCCCCTTCCTTGACTGGCTGATTCCTAATCATTCAAGACTGAGCTCAAATGTCATTTACTGTGTGAAGCTTTCAAGTCTTTCCTCTCTGCCACGTCCCCACTACCACCCACCCCTTGCCCCGTGACAGTCCCTCAGCAAAAATGAGTCTCCCTCCCCTTCGGAATTTCTGCTGTACATTGTAGTGTATGTTGATTAGAATGCTTACCAAATTGCATGGTAATTACTTGCATAACCTTAATAGATAGGGGGTGCTTAGCCTGATTGAATAAGGGAAGTCGGGAGAGGTTATAGACACGCGCCGAGGTTCAGCGTCTTGAAAGAGAAGTGTGTGCTCAGCGTGACTAGAGCAGAGAGTGGGGGCGGGGGATGGTCATACTAGGTGAGACCGGGCAAGGGCCAGTTCATGGAGGGTCTCATATACTGTGCATAGAAGTTTGCACAGCAGTTTGAGCTCTCAGCTATCCCATGTAGGGACCCTTGTGACTTCAAAGCTAGGCCCTTTGCTAGACTTACAGGCAATTCTGTACTCAGAATTATAGACTGACTGTGGAGGTTTCCAGGAGATGCAGCTCAGGGCAGACCTTCACACAAACAGATGCATTAAGGTTGATGGTCGGCTATGGAAGAAAGAGCAGTGATTTGATGGTGGACTTCAAGGACAAAGTGGAATTTAAACAGGATGGTGACAACGGTTCTCCATTCCAACTGAAGTCTCTCTGAAAAGTCCGTATAGTATAGTGATTAGGAGCATGGTCCACTGCTTACCTGTGTGACTTCAGGTCAGTTCCTCAGCCACTCTGCCTCCGTTGACCTCATCTGTCATACAAAGACAATGGTAGTCCCTATGTCACGGGGGCTGCAGTGAGGATTAACTGTGGTAATTATATATAAAACACTTGGAGGAGTGCCCAGTTGAAGGTAAGTTCTGTGCAGGTGTGTGCTGTTAGGGTTTCATCTCACTATGTTTGCCGCCCCGCCGCTATTCACCACCTTTCTCCAGCACTGAGCTGAACTCTTTGCCGCGGGTAATTAACATGCTTTCTTGACTGTTTAGTTGTCAATTGCCACGTGTGTGTGCACTTAAGGTAAGCAAGTCTGAATGTTTGCATACATCTGTCACGATACATAGGACCACATTTGTGTATTATGTGGCAGGATGGCTGTGAAGGGCGTCTTAATTCAGTTTTCATGCAAAAGATGTGTCTTAATCATCCAATAGTCTGAAACCTCATTAACAGACTTAGAAATCACTTCAGTGGATGAAAGGAAAAGAGATTGTTTATGGAGCACACAGTATGGACCAGATTTGGTGCTAAATTAAGCACTTACATACATAATCTCTGTAATGGCAAGGTAGCTTATTGCTGTACCCACAACTGTAGAGGACAGAATGGAGGTCCAGAGAGGGCAGGCGATAGGCCCAAATCTGCAGAGCTGGAATTGAGACGCAGACCTGTGCTAAGCCACAATCCGTGCTGTGTGCTGTATACCAAAGTAACCAGTCTGTGTAGTCGTTAGGGAGTGTTTCCACACATGCAGGTGAGGCGGGGTGGGAGAAGCTCACTTTGAAACAATATCCCTAAATGTTAACCTGCTGGAAAACCAACTGTGCGTTTGGGGATCTCTAAAGTCAAGAGTGAAAAACAGTGGAGGTTTCAAAAGCTCAGGGTTTGGAGGCTAGGGGTTCTGCATAACTGTCTCTCCCTGTCTGCCCTTCACTGCCCAAACTGCCTTGCTTCGAGGGGATGCACACTTTCTGGATCCTGCTCCAGGCAGAGATCTCTGGAGACGCTGTCTCACGTCCAGAGTGCCCTGGCTGTGTGAGCACAGGGCGGCTCCTTCCTCAACTTTCGCCAGCTTTCAGAGACATGCCTGGGTTTCCAGCCCTAGCCACTTGCCCCTTGCCCCTCCCCCACCTTCCTTTCAAGGGACAAAGCCTTTCGTTGCACAATTAGAGATGAAAGTCTTGAAATGCAGATGCCTTGGAGAATGTATGCCAACTAAAATGCATTCCCACTAAACTATAATCAGTAAGCCATCAAGTGAGGCCTGGTAACGCTGCCTTCCAAATCTTCCAGATTCTCAGCACATCGTGTACCTTCCTTCAGGCCTTGCTGATAATGTGGACAATAAAAGCTAATGTCTGGGTTTTGTTTGTTAAGCTGTTGACACCATTACAGATGTCCCTGTCCCTCCCCTTTTGCCCACTCCCACCTATCCCCCACCTCTCCTCCCCTCCGGCCATCACCACACTGATATCTCTGTCTACGAGTTACGAGTTATGAGTTACGAATACCTGTTCTTTGGCTAATCCTTCACCTTCTTTCATCCAGCACCCCCCACCCTGCTCCCCTCTGACAGCTGTCACTCTGTTTCATGTGTCCATGCCTCTGTTTCCATTTTGTTCCTCAGTTTATTTTGTTCATTAGATTCCACAAACAACTCAGATCATATGGTACTTGTCTTTCTCTGACTGGAAAAGCTAATGTTTATTAAGCTCTGGCCCTGTGCTGGATAACCAGTAGCTCTCTTACTCGTCACCACTAGTTGAGGTAAACACCATTATTGTCCCCATTTAAAGATGAGGGAACGCAAGTCCACATAGGTTAAGTAACTGGTCCAGGTCACACAGCTAGGAAAGAAGGGGCGGAGCCGGGGAACTGGAACTCGTGACTGCCAGGTGCCGAAGGCAAAGCGCAGAACATTTCTGCTCCCCGGAGTCTCTGTAACTAGTCTCCTGGATTTCCTCAGCACCCAATTCTCCCCCATCTCTCCCAGATATGTTAGAGTCACCTTAAAACATGAAGCATAGCCTGCCAAGTCATTGCGAAAATCCTTTACTGGCTTTCCATCACTTTGAGGATAAAGCACGACTGCTCTACTTGGTGAGGACTGAGGGCTTTCCCAGGATGCTGGGTTTCATGGCTACACTTGGGAAGGCCCTGGGCAAACTGAGATGGCCGGTCCCCGTAACAGGGTTTGCCATGGCATTTAATGCCTTTCACAACCTGATTCCTGTTTTCCCAGCAACACCTCCCACCCCTGCTCACCCTTTTCCCTGCACCCTCTCCACCTCCTCTGCAGCCCAACCACCCTTCCCTGAAGGCACTCCATGTTCTCATGTCCCTCCACGCCTTTGTGCACATTGCTCCTTGTACCTCTGGTGTGCCTGACAAACTCTGCCCAGTCTTCGTGAAAGCCCAGTTCCCACGTCACCTCTGTGGTCTTGCTTTCCTGGTAGAGAAGAAGTAACAATTGCATCCTACCCAGGATCAAGACTAGGGTGAGGCGATTGAGGCACCGAAGGTGCAACATTTCAGGAGGCATTCACTCTCAGGCTGTGCAAATGCCGACCCCGTACTTGCATGACCCCGGCAGTGAGCACCTCCTTGCATTTGGCACCCTAGGTATTTTGATTGCCCTGCCCTCGTCCCAGGCCTGGTCCTCCCTATAAGACTAGGGAATTCTCAAGAGCAGACTCTAAGTTCTTACTCATCTTTACATCCCCAGTGACTAGCACAAGGCTGGGCACAACTAGAGTAGAAATCTAGTTGAACAGATGACATCAGAACCTTCTCTGTTCCAGCAGGGGAAGGAGATAGGAGAGCCAGGTGGTTTGGGGATGGGAGTGGGAGAAGGCAAATTTAATAGACATCATCTTGCCCTGGCTGGTGTGGCTCAGTGGATTGAGTACCAGCCTGTGGACTGAACGGTCACCGGTTCAATTCTCAGGCAGGGCACATGCCTGGGTTGCCAGCCAGGTCCCCAGTTGGGGGACATGTGAGAAAAACCAATGGATGTATCTCTGGCACACTGGTGTTTCCTTCCCTTTCTTTCTCCCTCCCTTCCCTTCTCTCTAAACATAAATAAATAAAATCTTTAAACAAATAAAACATAGACTTCACCTTGGTCTGGGGTATGAGGGCAGCTTTTCATCAGACAATTCTGCCTTGGGCTTCTAGCAACTTTGGGGCTTCCCCCACTTCTCTGGCTCTCCCTCTCACTTCCTTTCTCTGCTTAACTGGAGATGTTCTCGGGCATATGATTTTTTTGGTCTTCTTCTCCCTTCATTGCATTCCCTGACTCAGTGATCTTGTCCACTCCCAGAGCTTCAGCTAGGAGCTTTTTGCAGCAGACTTCTAAAACGACACCTCATGCATTATGGTAAGTGAAAGAAGTCAGACAGAAAAAAACAAAACAAAACACAAATACTGTGTGATCTCACTTATACGTGGAGTCCAAAGTAGCTGAACTCATAGAAACAGAGAGTAAAATGGTGGTTTCCAGAGGCTGGGGGGATACAGGTTAAATCGGGAGGTGTTGATCAAAGGGTACAAACGTGCAATTATAAGATGGATAAGTTCTGGGGGGGCTTACGTACACCATGGTGACTATAGTTAACAATACTGTATTATATACTGGAAAGTTGCTAAGAAAGTAGATCGAAAATGTTCTCACCACAAAAAAAGAAATGGTAATTATACGATAGGAGGATGGAGATGTTAGCTAGTATTACTAGGTGGTCATCATTTTGTAACATGTATATCAAATCAACACGGTGTAAACTTAGACAATGTTATATGTCAATTGTATGTCAATAAATCTGGGAAAAACAGATACCTTCTCTCTCTTCTATGCCTCAATACATATGGTAGCAGCTAGTGTCAATGTCACATTTCGTACGTATTTTCTCATCTGACCTTCTCGACGATTCTGTCAAGACAGTCAGGGCAGAATATAGATGCATTTTTAGGTGAGGCACAAAGAGGTGGGCTTGCCCAAGTTTTAGTGGCAGAGCTATGATTAAAAACTGAAGTTTGTCTGGAAATTTAGCCAAAGAAACCTGAAACACTAATTCAAAAGAATAGATGCACCCCTACATTCATTGAAGCGTTATTTACAATCGCTAAGATCTGGAAGCAGCCCAAGTGCCCATCAGTGGATGAGTGGATAAAACAGCTGTGGTACATTTACACCATGGAATTCTATGCAGCTGTAAAAAAGAAGAAAATATTGTCTTTTGCAATAGTATGGACGGATCTGGAGAATGTGATGCTAAGTGAAATAAGCCAGTCAGAGAAAGACAAATACCATATGATCTCACTTATATGTGGAATCTCATGAACGAAATAAAATGACAAGGATAACAGACACAGACTCATAGATGGAGAGCAGGCTGACAGCTATAGGGGTGGTTAAGGGGTGGAGGGATCAAGCAAAAATGGAAAAAGAGAAAGAACTCATGGGCATGGACAATAGTGTGGTGACTGCAGGGGGTGAGGCGGGTGGGTGGAGGAGGAAGAGGGTGAGGGGATAAATGGCAACAGAAAAACACAATTTAAAAGGTGAAAAACAAAAACTCAGGTTTGGCTGTTCTTGCTGCTATGCCATGTCGCTCGGTCCACCATATGGATGGTCCATTGGAGTCTTGAACCCAAAATGACCAAACCCTCAACTTGTTATGAACCTCTTTCCACTTGCCAGCCAAAAAACAAAAACAAAACCCTGTCCGCTTTCCAACTTAAAGGCATCTTTCTCCCAATGAAAACATGGGATTCCCGTTTTGGGTACAATTCCTTCCTCTCCCCCAGATCCTGCAGACTCCAATTGCAAAATGTCTGAAACTCATCTGAAGCCATTCTTTTCCCCAGAGCCCCATGGAAGCCCCCACCCCATCTCAGCCACACTCCTTTCACAGATCTCCTAGCCTTCAGTCCTTCACATTGTTCTAGGGATCTCCTCCCTAAGATCTGTATCTGATCCTGTAATTCATTCCCTGGTTGGAAAATCTCAGCCTTTGATTTTGCTGGTCCCCACCCCCTTCCACTTACTCTTGAGGCCCAGGTCAAATGCCACCTCCCTCAGAGAACTCGCAGGTAACCTCCCTATAATCCTAAAATGAGTTCCTTATCCTCTGCTCTCCCACAGCACTAGAGAATTTCTTTCTGTCTCTTACAACTGACTGTGCATGAGCCCATCTACCCTCTGGACTGGAAAGCTGCTGGGGATGGTATCATGGTCTAATTAATCTTTATCTTCTCTGAATCTAGGTCCTTAAACATAGTAGGTCCTCAATAGAGAGCTGTGTAATACTTTTTTCCCTTAGCTGGCTGGAAACTTTATAAAAAGGACCCTATTCCTAATGGAATCATTCAGTGAGGTAGGTAAAAAATGACTCTTCAATGGAGGTGGGACATTTCACTTCTTCATGTCTTACAAGATCTGAAGTCATTCAGAATGGCTCCCACATATCCCTCCACCCTCCAAACACTGTTCTCCCTCCCCCAGGAGAGGCAGAAGACAATTTTTAACTCTTTATTTGAAACAAACAATTCCAGAGACAGAAGGTTAGTCGTGACAACAGCTTCTCACTACAACACAAGGGTGGGCATGGCTCACTGAAGGGACGGGCCAGGCACCTCAGAACAATATATACAATTTAAACAGTGGCTAAACTGGTGACAGTTATAAAAACACAAAAAGGAGGCTGGGGAACAGCAAAGCCAACAGGAAAAGAACTGGGCACCCCCTTTGCTGGACGCTAATCGTTTTCTGAACTACGAAGGCAAGATGGGGAAGAGAGAAGACCCATGTAGATAGTGGGGGGCAGGCAGGACCCAGGCCCACAGCTCCTCTCTATCCTCGAACCACAGACCCCCACCCTGCATGACCCAGGGCCCCTCCCCCAGGCTTGGCCTGGCTCTTGTGATGGGGGAAGGACGAGAGTGGGGAACCCAGCCCCAACCCAAGTCAGAAGGTAGTTTTTCCCTTGGGAACTGCGTCCATTGAACTAAAGGAAAGCAGAGACGGAAGGGGGCTAAGCGTGTTGACACATGGCTCATGCCAACCTAGGATGGCAGAGAGAGACAAACACATAAACCAAGGGGACAGAAGTCTGCTCCCCATACTTAGTCATTCTCTGCCTTTGAAGAAAAGAAAGCATTTGGAAACTGATCTGCTGCACCGAGGGTTGGTGCCTGCAGGGGTGGGGACAGGGAACGAGGTGGCCAGGGGGTTCCAACAACCAGTTATCTCACGGGAGGGGAAGAGTGTCTCGGCTCTGTGTTTCAGGTAAATGGTCCCCCTCATTACTTTCCGAGTTTCTTTCACATCTTTCCTACGAGCCCCTTTAGTGCGGCGCTGGGGAAGAAGAGAGAAGGGAGCGGGCACAGGGCAGAGAAGGCAGCTGGGTTCTTCCCCTGGCCAAACCTAGGAACGAGGGGCTTTACCTATGTGGGATGGGTCGGGAAACCCAAAGCCAACAGGATCACCAGAGCTATTAACGCTCCATCCAGAGTCTGGCCCCAGGAGAAGGGGTTCGCTCTGAAGCATCAAGAAAATGGCCTCACTGGTTTTTGCCTATCACTGGGAGTCCAGCCCCCGAGTTCAGACGACTGGGGCCCCGTGGTTGTCAAGTGGTATGAAAGAAGGTAGAAGCCAGGGGTTCCTAGGGGCGGCAGGGAATGGATGAGGAGAAAAGGGCAGTCACGGCCCTTCAGAATGAGTAGCATTGGTGCCTGGGCCAGTCGCCCAGAGGACGTGGTCACAGGCCAGACATTGGTGTGAAAGATGGATACCGAGAGCACGCGGGATCAGTCCAGGTCTTCATCTCCGGTACGCCCCAGCTCCTCATAAATCTCACGCACAGCCAGGATGCGATTGAGCATACTCTCCAACATGCTTCGGTCCATGGGGATCACGGAATACCAGAGAGGCGACTCGGCAATGCAAGACCGCTCAGGTTGCAAGTAGAACACATCGTTGCGAGTCCGGAGGCTTTCAGGACTGCAACGGTGGTGGGGGTGGGACAGGTCAGTACCAAGTCAAAGGAGATCCCTTGGGTCCCCATGCGAATGCCATCCCTGCACACCTGCCAACTCACCATTTTGAGAGATAGAATTCATAGAACTTGACAGGGCAACGGAGCGGATTCATGCGGTTCTCACGCTGCTCTAAGATCGGGGCTTCGTCTTCTCTCTTCCGTTTCCCGGGACCCATGTCTGTAGAGGAGGCAAACGAGCCAGACTGGCTAAAAGCACAGCCTCAACAAGCCACTCTAAATGCACAGTTCAGGGCACAGTGGGAAGGCCTCAGGACACACGATATAGGCTCATAAAGAAATAAAGGCAACAGCCCTGGCTGGTGTGGCTCAGTGGATTGAGTGCCAGCCTGAGAACCAAAGGGTTGCCAGTTCAATTCCCACTCAGGGCACATGGCTGGGTTGTGGGCCAGGTCCCCAGGTGGGGATGCATGAGACGCAATGACACATTGATGTTTCTCCCTCTTTCCTCCCTTCCTGATAAATAAATAAAATCTTAAAGGCAATGGAAGAGCCAATCAGTCTCCCCACACCAACCCAGGGGTGTTGCTCTGCATCTCACCCTCCCCCAGTCCATTCAGACTGTTAAAGTCTAGCTTTAAAATCTTCCCCAAGTTGATTTCCTGAAGAGGTGACCTCAGAAGTTCAGAAGTTGTACACACAAAGTGACAGAACAGACTGTGGTGTGGTGCCTTCTGGGATAGAGAAACCACAATGGCCCCAAACCCCCAGTACACTAATCACACTAATCCAGGTAGAGGCTCAACGAATCAGCTCCAGAGAAAGGGGTCCTGGGAACTGCACTCAGATGGGTCAGGATTTCAGGGCCAGAACAGAAACCGAGGTGCAGTTCCTGGTACGCCCAACAGCAAAGAACCACAGAAAGACTGTCCTTCACCCTGTCAGTTCTTTCCCACAGCCTGGAACACACCCAACAGCTTCCCACCTGTCCCCTCCCAAAGTGCCTTGCAAGGAGGAAAGGCGAAAATCAGACAGTTGGGGTGACCTCCTATTTATGCAACAGCCACTGCCCATCAGATTGAAGGACTGGCTGTTTCTGCCTGTTCTGCAAATGCAGGAATGGAAGGAGAGGGAAGGTAAGAGACAAAGGAGAGGGCCAACCTGGCAGTTAGCGTGGGACACGGGAGAGGAGAGCAGAGCGGGGCGAGGAAAGGAGGGGGCAGCCTCATACCTCGCCCTTTCCTCTGGCGGACGGGAGCGTAGTAGCGGATGCTCACCACCTTGGTGGTACCCCGGGGCGTGGTGCACTTGCGGGACTGCCGCACCACGTTGGTGAACGAGAGCTGCATGTGTTCCTCCGCTGTCTGCAGCCCGAAGAACTTAGTGTTGAAGAACATGAGGGTGTTGAGAAGGACAAAGGGGGAGTAGACCCCCAGTTGCTTACACTCCCAGAGGTGCTCTTCCTCCACACGGGAGAACACAGTGTCTGCAATGGTGAGGCAAGACAAGGTGGTCAGGCTCCAGCCCCTCCCGAAGCCCAGAGCTCTGCCCACACATCAGCACCTCCGTTCAGTAAGTGACCATTGTGTATGCAACCCTGGCACCCTGGCACACAGTAGGACGGGATGCGTTTTTTTTTTTAATATAGTTCCCATCTGCATTTGGAGCTTCCCTCGCCACCCTGAGGTCACAGGCAGGCAGATATTAACTTGGAGGAGTCCCACAACTTTTGTTTTGCAATTACCACCCAAACTCGGGCCAACTTTTGCGGTCCCAGAAATACTTGTTCGGACCCAAGTCTGGATTCCCCCTCCTCACATCCGAGGACAAGGGCTCTGCATCCTCCAGCTCTAAACCTCAACGCTCCCAGGTACATGCTCCTGCCCTCAGACCCTTTGTGAAGAGTGGCCAGACCGACCAGCCGGGGACTCTGGGGATGGTGTGTCTGAAGAACGGAGGAAAGGGTGTGGGGGTCACAAAGTCCCTATGCCTTACTGTTGGGGAGGAGCGTGGGCTGCCAGGTACTCAGAGATTTGTTGAGTTCTTGAACGAAAGTCAGGTAGTAAAGGTCCGTGAAAATGTTCACCATTCGATTATTTTCCAGCAAGTACTGGAAGAGGAAAAAGAAACACACATAAAGCTAGAGCCTAGGCCCTAGAGGGGAAAAAAAAAAAAAGACGATGATATCAAAGGCCTCGGGCAAAGCAACTTTGGCAATTCGGAGATGGGAACCAGCTGCTTGAGTGCATGACCCAGAGCGCTTGCCCCCAGGTATGCCTGCGAGTGGGAGGAGCCAAGGCCCCGCTGGAAGAGGAGGAGGCTTGGAGGAGATGTGTCACAACTCGTTTGCCACAACCCCAGAGCCCTTGTCAGGTAACGACACATGGCTGACCGACCTCTCACAGTGAGAACTACACGTAGCCCCACCACCCAAGGAGCCTATCCCTCCCCACCTGGAATGGGTTTGAGGGTTACAAAGGAGACCCAGAGCCTTGGCTGGGACTGAGTGCTGGTCTGTGAACCAAGGGGTCGCCAGTTCAATTCCCAGTCAGGGCACCTGCCTGGGTGGCCGGCCAGGTCCCCAGGAGGGGGCACGCAAGAGGCAACCACACAATGATGTTTCTCTCTGTCTCTTTCTCCCTCCCTTCCCCTGTATCTCAAAATAAATAAATATATCCTCTTTAAAAAGAGGGACCCAGAAAGAGAGCAATGAAGACTGCTCCTTGGCCAAGGGTCCTGGCACACAGCTTTGACCGTAGAGGAGTAGCAACATAAGTTGCCCTGCCCGGAGGAGGTGACGAAAGGCTGCCTGCTCAGGGTGGCACATAAGATGAGGAACAGGAAGTGGGACAGAATCAGTTCTGGTGGGGCCTTGCCTGCTATGTTGCTGTATGGAGAGTGATGACACGTGAGGTGGTGTGCAAGGCGTACCTGTTGGATGCCGAGACACAGATAGTAGATACTGTCAGGTTCATATCGTTCACCATTGGGCCGAGTGATTTCCCTCACGAACTGGGCCAGGCCGTAGTTGAGCTCAGCGGCCGAGCATGCCAGAATGTCTTCTTTGATACGCATAGGTTTGGCTGCAGTGATATGGAGGTGGACAGGGTTACGAAAACTTCACACAGAGATTTTCATGTAGCTCCACCATTAACCCCTTCATTCCCTCAGTCACGTCCCGCCCCAGAACACACCACCAATGACCAAAAGAGCCCTAAGCCTGGAAACCTAGATGGCATCGGCCCTTATTCCACAACTTCCCCCTGTGTTCACAGGACACCCTTAAGTGATCACAGCCTTATCACTCCCAGACATCTTCAGCTGAATCACAGCCCTGGGCCCCCTTCCCCAACCTCGTACCCTCCTCCCCCTGCCCCTGGCCTTCCTTCCCTGGGTACATACGGCCAAAGCGCAGCTCATCGCCCTTGCTGGTTTCCCCATTGGCATATTTCGACTGTACCCAGCACTTCCAAGCATTGACACCGTATGAATAGTTGAGTCCAGTGCAGCTTGGCTGGCTGCTCATGGAGTCCCGGGAACAGCTCTCCGAAAGCACCAGGCGCTTTTGACCCTAGAGAGGGTAAGAAAGTAGGGAGGGGTGGATGGCAGAGGTAAAGGCCAGGGGCACCACGAAAACTAGTCAGGACAGCCTTTACCACCAGGGGAGGGGGGACTGTGGTCAGAGCACAGTGAGCTTCCGTAGCCCAGAGCCCTGGGAAGGGCTCTGATGATTTGGGGAGCTGGGAAGAGAGCAAAGTTTAGCCATACCTTCCCACTCACGAGGTGGAGAAAGGAGGTCGGTCAGGGGAGGTCGGACTAAAGCTGCCGTCTTGGCTCTGAAAGTGAAGCGCCCCTCCCCTGTGGGAGCCTCCATCCCTGTTCAGTGGATACTGCAGCCCCAGCCCTCACCTTCCTCATAGTCCGGGGAAGGTCCTGTTCCGTAGACACGTCCTCAGGCCCTACTAGGCCACAGTCAAAGAGGAAGTCCACACTGGGGTTAATGTCCAGAGGATCTGTTCAAGGGGAAAGGAATCAGCCCGATGTTTAAGATCTCAGCCCTGTAGACCGCCTGCCCTAGCCCTGCCGCTTGCACACCTGACTGGAGAGGAGCCTCCTGGACAGCTGCAATCGCACACAGTGGGAACCAACAAAGCCAGACCTGGAACGTGCTCGGAGGCACACACACGCCAAAACTCACAAGCACAACAGAGCTCCAATCGCTACCGAGCTACACATTCCAGTGTGGTCAAAACAGTAAATGTCATGTTATGTGTTTTACCACAATTAAGACAAAACAAGGCTTAAGTGTCACATCATGCACCTGCTCTGGTATCTCTGCCACTACTCTCCCGTGCAAGCCTTTTGTCACTGGATCACAAGGAGCACTTGTCAGCGACATGCTCGGTGTCACCACAAACACTCCTTGCCTTATGGCACAAATGCTACAGTACTCAGTGGGCACGCCTTGCACGCCACTCACTCTTGGGGAAGTCTGCCTCCAAGTCTTGCCCGGGCTCATCCAAGACATTGGCCATCTTGACAGCCATGGCCAGGACGTCATCTCGAGCTGGCCCAAACAGGTCACAGTCTTCCAGAAGTCCCTCTGCACTCTGGTTGCTCACAAGATCTGGGAGGCAGAGAAGTTGGCTTCGTCACTGCAGCTCCAACCTGGCTCCCTCACGGGTTTTCGGGGGCCGATTCCCACTATTGCCCCAGCCCACGAGGTCCCGAGGCCACCCCTCTCTGCCCCCTTAGGCAGACACAGACTGGCAGAACCCTGATTCCCTTATCGCCACTGTCCCTGGCGTACCACAAAGGTCAGATGAGGCCTTGTCTAACTCTTCGGCCTCTGCAATCATTTCTGCCATCGCCAGGATGTCGGCCTCCAAGGGATTGGAAGGGATCTTCACCTTCAGCTCCTCAATGGTCTCCACAATCTTGTCTGTGCTCTCCAAGGTAGTGGGCAGGAACATGGGCACAGGCACCTAGAGACATGAGGCCCAGCTCAACGCCAAGACCAACACAGGAGGACGAGTGGGGCAGGCAGTGAGAGGGAATGACATGGGTGGAGTGGTCCTGGAAGGGAAACTCACCGGGATGGGCATGGAGAAAGGCACCGGGACTTTCTGGCAGTACAGATGCATAGGCACTGGCACAAAGATGGGCACTGGGATGGGCAGCACGATCACCTGTGGCTTCCACTCTTCTGCCAACAAGAAAGGGGTCTTCTCAGAGCCCCTGTGACCCAGGACCCAATGCTTGCCTGTCCTCCCCAATGCACTAACATGTGCTCAGTATCACCAAACCGCTCTTGCATCAAAGAGACAGAGTCGCTTCTGTGATTCTAGGACAATCATATCCATGATACTTCAGCTACCTAAGAAATGCCCCCCCCCCCGCGCCCCCGCTAGCTCCTAGGCACAGGGCCAGAGGCTCAGGACTGCGGAATACAGCCTGTGGTGTCCAGGCACCCTGGCTCACCTGTCTGAATCCCTTTGGACTTCATCTCCACCTTGCAAGAGACCCCTCGGTTCTGCATCAGAGGCTTACACATGGCAGCTTTGTTTTTGCGGGGTGTGGCTGGGGGCGGTGTGGGGGGAGGAGGGGTAGAAGCATGGGGAGCCAACCGGATTTTCACAGGGATCTGCAGACAAAGCGACATGAGTACCACCAACTGCTAGACCCTCCTCTGGTACCATCCTCCCCCTTGGCTTTTGCCCTGACCTTGCCCAGATTCCCGCTTTCCTCGGGGGTCTTCACCATACTGCTATTCTCCACTTTGGTTTGAGAGGGTGTCTGGGGCTTCGACTCAGAAGACTGACCTGTACATCAAAACAAATGAATGTTCCCCTCCGAGGAACCAGCTCTCCATTTTCATCAGCCTGTTCCAGGCAAGCTTACTTAAGAGGGACATCCGATGGGAATGGGAAGTCTACAATCTGTCCTCCTCACCCCCCCCCCAGGTCTAGTCTTCTCTAGGCCCCAGAAACAGTGGCCAAGAAGATCCTTTGCTCCTGGCCACCACGGACATTGAAAAAGATTAAGTTTCCCCCAGTAACCCATCATTTGAGCTCTTCCATTGAATCACCCTTGGGAGTTTGGTACCCCTGGAGTGGCAGAGGGGCTAGGGTGACAATCTTGAAATGACAATGGTCTTCAGTCTCACTAAAGGTAGAGCTTGTGCTCACGCTTCCTTCCCTCCAAAAACTAACCGCAGCCCCAACATGCCCCATCCTACCTGGGTGGGTACCTATCCCCTAGCTCTGGAAACCTTTATTTTTAAAAGATTTTATTAAGTTATTTTTCAAGAAAGGGAAGGGAGGAAGAGAGGGAGAGAAACATCAATGTGTGGTTGCCTGTCATGCACCCCAAATGGGGACTTGGCCCACAACTCAGACATGTGCTCTGACTGAGAATCGAACCGGCAACCCTTTGGTTCTCAGGCTGGTGCTCAAACCACTGAGCTACACCAGCCAAGGCTGGAAACCTTTAAACAAGACTCCCCCACTCTGTACCCACACAGTACCAGCAGCTCTGACCAGGGATGAAATGGTAGCAAGAGAGGAAGAGAGGACCCAAGCCCAGGATTAGAGAATCCAGGCCAATTCTAATAGAGTGTGCCCCCGGCCTGGGACTCACTGTTCAGGAGGCTCTCAGGCCCACTCTGGGTGTCCAGGTTGGGTTGGTTCTGCTGGCTGTAGAAGCGCAGCAGACACTGTTGGTTGCAGAAATGACGGATCTGCCCGCGCCAGTGGATGGTCTCCAGCAGCTTCCCCTGGCGCTTACAGGCATGGCACCGGGCAGCCTGAGAGCGTCGACAGAAAGGTCAGACCTGCCTGCCTCATGCACGCTGGGCCCTCTGCCCAGAATAAACCACGATGCTCCCCTTGGAGGCTGGGTCAGCTGGAGCCCCTTCCCTGGAGATCGGCCCACATCTGACCATGGCCACCAGCCCATGCTCCCTGCCACCCTCTGCACCCTTTCTGTCCCCCTTACCTTGCAGTACCACAGCAGGTACTTGCTCTTACAGTCCTCGCTGCAAAAGTCCCAGGTGCTGCCATCCAGCTGCTCAGTGACTCCACGCTGGCAGGTCTGGGAGCAGTAAGTACAAGTGATACAGCACAATCCAAGTTTCTTAGTGAAGTCCTGTTTGTACAGCAGCACGCAGCCTGAAAGAGTGCAGAAACACAGAGACCTCCATGGTCATGAGACCCCTACCTTTTCAAGGTGGTCCGCCTGAAACCTGACTCCCACAGCCTCTCAGGGCTCAAAGCCTGAGGGTGGATGAGGGCACAGCATCCTGAGCCCAAGGCCCTGGCCCCGAGGACAGCATCCCGAGCATTCTTCCTTTCTCTGCCATTGTCTCCACGGTGGCAAGGTCCAGACCTCTGGCCCTTTCCGAATTTCCTACCTTCGCTGCAGAAGCTCTTCTCCACCCCGCTGAATCGAAGCTTCTCGTGCAGGAGCTTCTCCTGCCGGCAATGCTCACACTGGGACACCACACCCCGAAGCCGCTTGAAGTCCTCACAGCAATCCCGGCAGCAGAACTGGAACACCTGGTCCTGGGTTGGGGTCACAGGGCAGGGAGGAGAGTGCTGTGACATCTGGCCCAGGTGAGAATCAAGCTGGAAAGACCCCTTTAGACAGATGTCTGGTCGTGTGGCAACATATGGGCAGGGTGGGGGTCTTACCTGCCAGTCCAAGACCTCAGGCTTGCCACTGAAGAGGCTGTGGCAGTAGTGACAGCTCAGGTGAATACCCCCCTCAGGGCTTGTGCGCTGGAGGGAAGGAAGACAAGTAAGGGAGGGGCGAGAGGAGTGTGTGGTGGTGGTGGTGGTGGTGGTGGTGGTGGTGGTGGGGAGGGGCAGTCAGGCTTGTTCTTTGCTGTGCCCAGGTCTATCTACCCCAACTCTCACACCCTCTCTACAGCACCACACCCTTTATCCCTGGTCCAGGGTCTGAAGTACCTGGAACTTGGTCCAGCAGCTGGGGCTGCAGAATTGGTAGACTGTGCGATCAACCTTGTTGTAGTAACTGGGGTCAGAGAGGCTGCGGCGGCAGAAGCTGCAGGGTCGGGGAGGGCCTGGGGCATAGAGAGAAAAGGGTCGAGAGACAGAGAGAGAGAGAGAGAGAGAGAGAGAGAGAGAGAGAGAGAGAGAGAGAGGAGGGGGTCGCACACAGAAGGTGTAAGGCAGTGCAGAGATGGAACAGGAAATCCACGGGAAGATGTGGTTGGGGCTGAGGTCGGGCAGCAGGGGTTACTTTAAAAGAGGGGAGTATGGGAGGGGTAGAAGGAAGGCCAGCAGGGGTCTCAGAGAAGAGGGCTTTGCACCTACCAGTGAGCCCTGCCTGCTTCACTTTGTAAGAGGTGGTGCAGCAGAGGGAACAGAACAAGCTCGTCTTGCCATTACGATCCACATGTGATAGCATCTCAAAGTTCTTACACAGGGTCTTGCACCAGACACAGGGGTACACACGTGTGTTTTTCTGTGAGGATGGGGAAGGAGAGGCTGAGGCGGGATTTGTCCCTTCACCTTTATTTTTGAAATTTTGAAAACATGAAAGATTTCAAGCATACAAAAAAAGCATAGATGATGATATAACAAAGGCTTGTGTATCCACCAGCCAAGCTTCGGAAAAATAAAACATAACAGATACAATTGAAGCCCCCTTTATTTGTTTTATTCCTCCCAGCCCTCGACCCGTCCGGCACCTTTATTTATCACCCGGGAACCGCACCCCCTTCCACAGCCCTCTAACGCACTACTCCCTCGGCCCCACCTTCTTGTACGCCCCCAAGCAGGTTGTGTTGCAGAACCGCTTTTGTTGGCCCTCATGGAAGAGCAGCTCGGGGCCAGGGCTCCCGGTCTTGGCGTAGATGTAGGCCCCGCACTGGTCACAACAGTTGGTTTTCAGTCCCTTGTTGGCCCGGAATTTGGAGAAGCAAGAATCGCTGCAGAGCCGGTGCACCACGCTGCCATTGCTGACCTCATGCTGGACCTGCCACACACACACGCACACACCCTGAGCCGAGGCCTGGCCACCACCACCCCACCCCGGTGCGAGGACGGCCCGCCCCACCTCACCCTAGACCTTCACAGCAGACACTGTGCCCAGGGACCCCCCAACCTGCGCATCAGGCTGCCGACTTGATGGTGAGGTCCTGGGAGGCAAGGAAGGCCAGCTGCACACATCCTGGAGACGCTCTAACCTTGAATACACTCCCTCGCAATAGCTGCCTTTCCTCCCCCCACTCCCCTCCTCCACAGGGCCTGGCCCCTGCAGCCCCGGGAGGGCAGGGGCAGGCCAGGGTTGGCCAGGCTCTGTAAACCAGCCCCCATCCAGCTTCCTCACCTCTCCGGTCTTCTGGCATATGCTGCAGCGGGTGGCATCAGCAGGATCCCCAGACTGGGGGATTGGGCGCTGCTGCTGGGCCTCGTACAGGGAGAGGCAGACGGACGTGCAGAACTCGTGGAAGGAGCCTCCTGAACCAGTCTGCGCCACAACCAGGTCCTTGGTGTTCCAGATTTCCCTGCAAGTGGGAACAGGTTTGAACGTTCACTCATTTCATCAGCCTCCACCCCTCCCCCAGGATCAGCGTCCACAGATCCAAATGCTCTCAGACCCCCTACCCAATATGCCCCTTTCTCCCAGTTCCACTAGGTTCTTGCCAAACACAGTCTCTGTCTCCCCCTTTTATTCCTGGCCTGGTGCCTGCCCTCCCCACACTCCAGGGCCCTCACATACTTCTTGCAGAAGGTACAGGTCTTTTTGCCCGAGGGCTTCTTGGAGAAAGTGGTGAGACAGGACGAGGAGCAAAAGAGCTGAGGCAGCCCCTTGCGCTGGTAGGCCGTCTGCCCCTTCTGCAGTGGCGTCCGGCAATGCGCACAAGTCATCTTGGTGCCCACCGCAGAGCGTCCAGCCCTTTGGGCCACGCTGGAGCGTAGGGACATGCGAGGAGAGCGCCGGGGCCGGAATGGCACAAAGTCCTCATCATTGGGGTCATCTACCATGGCGTCAGAATCCTCATCTGACACTGGAACTGAGGAGGCGGGGAGGGGCCTTGAGAAAAGGCTCTGGGACCAGGTCTCTGGCCATCCCCTGACTGACACGTAGCTGTGCTGCTCCTGGGATCCCCTGAGTTCTTACCTTCACTCTCCCCACCCCCACCCCATCACTTTGGTATCTCAGGCCACTCATGTCACTCTCCCTCAGGGAGGGCTCTAAGTGGGGAGATTCTTCAGGACAGGGATGGCAGAGCTGAAACAGGAAACTCCATTCTCACTGCTCTTGTTTTCAATCTCCCCCACTGCCCCTGGTTCCCATGCCAACCCAGAGCAGAAAGAGGCGCGTCACACTCTGCACGGAGCCAGGAGATCCATGGCGGCCACTTCCCACTCATCCCACTGGGTCACACTTCCTCAGGTCCTACTCACTGCTCTCAGTGGAATCCACAACCTCAGGTTTTGGAGGTTCTACTCTTCTAACGCGCTCGCTTCTCTTCTGCACCTTGGAAACATGGGGAGGGAGGAAAGCTGACACCAGGGGCAGGCTGAAGGGCCAGCTGCACTAGCGCAGCCTTTAGGGGGGTACAGAGATGGGAGGGGGGAGGGAGACTAGGGACCCTTGGCCCAGACCGTAGGAGGAGGGGAGAAAAGGGAGGCTGAACGTCACTTTAAGAAGCAGGAGACAGAAGAGCTCCCTCCCTCCTCCTAACCCTCCTCACACACCCCCTCCACAGAACAACATCTGGGAGGGAAAATGAAGGGTCTGTCCTTCCCAAAGCTATAGGGGGAACCAGACTCCTTGCCCTCCCCTCCCCCCTCACCCTCTCAGGCGGCTTCTCACTCGCCTTCCCAGTCAGGCCATCTCCTGCAAAGGAAGCAGAAAGCAACCTGAATCTTCAGCCTGCCCTCACACCCCCTCCCTGGCCTAACCTCCGCCTCCATTCCTGGGGAAGAACTTACTCAAAACTGAAAGGGAAAACTCGAGTGTCTGTGGCTTCTTGGGGCCCCTCTCAGGGTTACCTCAAGCTTCTGCACTAAGGGGAGGTCGGTGGTGCAGCTACTCTCCAAGGAGAAAAAAAATCCCACCCTTCCCACCAGCTTTCTGTCCCAACCTCTGGGAGTTGAGGAGACACAGGTGACACACCTTTCATTGAGAATGTCTAGCTTTGCAACAAAAACCAATGCAATCCCCCAAAGGTAGTAGCAAGGAGACAGGATATGTTCCCCGGACTCAGGTGGTTATATAAGTGCTAAGACCCTGGTCATGGCCTGGCAGAGGCACACCGCTGGGTAAAACGGGGCGGGGGAGGGGAGAAATGAGAGCCTCTCCAAGTGTAGGCTGTCCCTCCCCCATCAGAGACTCAATCCCAGGCCCTGCATTGCTACCATTCCCCTGAATTCATGATGCTGTTGCTGGCTCCACAACCCAGTCATCATTCATCAAACCCAGAACCCCCACTCTCATTTAAAACAAAACAGCTGGAAAGATCTTAGAACCAAGAAGCCTGGAGTCCTCCTCACATCCTGAAAGAGGGACCTGGTACCAAAAACCCACCTGGGTTAAAAAAAATAAAGGAACCTCTCCCACGAAACCCATTAACCTACCCCCTGAAGCCTCACCCTCATTCCTCCCCCACAGCAGCTAAGCTTCCCCCACTCCCACCTCCCTTCATCTTCTTCACCACCCCCACTTCTCCCTTCCAACCCCCCAACTCCTTCTGCATACACATCCCTCCTGGCTCTCCACCCTCGCCTTCCTTCCCCACTTCTTCCCCAAACCCACAGAGCAGCCCCTCCTCACCCCCACCCTCTCTCCAGCCTTGATTCTCCAGCTGAGTAGGCAACCTACCTGGTAAGGAGGGGTGTGCAGGGGGGCTAGGGCCCCCAGATTTGGTCTGAGAACTGTTGATTCCATCCCCCAGAGTCTCTCCCACTGAAGGGCTGGGGGGGCCATTTGGGCTCTGTGGCTGCCCTTGGGGAAGCTCCTCCTCCTGCCCAGGGGAGCCCCTTCTCCCTGTAGCTATGGAGGTGGTTTCCTCCTCTTCAATATGTGGGGACTGAAGGGTTATTGGAGAATCTGGAGCCAAAGGTTCTAGTAGCCCCTCAGGTGAAGAGGAGTTTGCCCCAGTCCCTGGGTCAGGTGGCACCACCTCTGGGGTCTGGCCCCCTGGTCCGGGCTCTAGGGTCTGATCTGCATCCCATGCAAGGGTCTCCTCAGGACCATGGTCCACCTCTGGAGGGGAGGGGGCTTTATAGAGCAGCCCCCCCAGCCCCAGCAGCTCAGTGGCTCCATCCAGGACTCCAGGGTCTTTTTCCAGGCCAGCAGGGGTATCAAGCAGGTCCAGGGCTCCTGAGGATGGAGAAGGGCCAGGGGGGGCCCATCCTCGAGTTGGGGCAGTCTGGGATTCCAGCAGATCCTCTCCAAATTCCATGTCTACTGGAAGGTCTCCAGCCAGGGGCTTCTCTGGCAGGGTCAATGGGTCAAACGGACTGGGGAAATCACTGGGGTCCATGAGGATGGCTGGATATGGGCTGTAGATTAGGGGTAGAAGAAGGGGCTGAAGAGGCGGTCTTCGCCAGAATTCCTTCTTATATAGGCTCTGGGACACACCCCATCATTCACTTGGATTTCTCGTGAACAGCCCCCACCGCAAACGACAAGCACTTCCACAGGTTTTGGTCCAAATGACCACTCCCCCCCCACCGCC